>APFE030596795.1:115199-135074 GCA_000404065.3 Pinus taeda
TTAGTCTTTCTCTCTTTGAATCTAAACAACAATTAAAGTTCATCCTCTTGTTTGCATTTTAAGTTTCTAGTTTTATGATTTCTCTATGATACTGTAGGGAAGGATAACCAGGATCTCCTTAGTTAGGAGCCTCTTCCCTTGAATATTGTATTGAATCGTAAATAATTTCATTAGACATAGAATTAGTCGCCTACTCCTGCACATATAGTGCTAGCATCATCAAAAGTTTACGAGTTTCCCTGGTTGATAATTTAATGCAGCAATTTAAGCACAATAAATTGCCCAACAGTCATCTCATATGAAGAGACCTTCTTGACAGTCTTGGAGGAATCAACTGACTACTCCTTTCCACTAGAACTGGAAGGCTGACTCACTCTGACCCGCTCAACGTTTGGAGCTATCTACTCCTTGTTATTTGTCACTAATTTGCTTCTTTCCATCACTTGAATAGACTAGCCCTTTAGCCTATAAAATTTGTTCTCCCTAACTCTAATGAAGTGGCCCTTATTAGAGCTAGATTCCATGGGTTTGATTAGTTTCTTCCCATCCTTGAATGCTACATAAAATCCATTCTTCTCTATTATAGAGACTGAGAGAAAACTTCACTTGAGTTCTAGCATCCATAACATGTCTTTCACTTCCAACCTACCTCCTGGCTTGAGTTTGAATATCACTATTCCAACCCCTTCATTGCATGTTTGGAATCAACACCAAAATATACATGCAGTTTTGAGTCCCACTTGGTTTGGTTGTCAAACAACTCTCGTGCCCCTATCTTATGCTGTGTGACTCCACTATCTAGTAGCAACACACCCATTAGTAAGGTGCTTGAGGAAAAGGTAGAAAGCAAGTGCGAACTTCAAACTTCATGACAAACTCTTCCTGAGCTTCTACCGATGCAACTACAGTTGACTATGTACCCTTTCCACCCTTCTTTCTCTCTGGACACTGTGAAGTATAGTGTCCTGTCTTATGACAAGCTAAACACTTGATCTTTGTCATTTCCTTCTTCTTTGGTTGTGAGGTTGGCTCCTCACTCCTATTGCTTGAACCTTTGCCCCTCATTATCTGAATGGCAAGAGAAATAGTCTTATCATCCTCACTCTTTCGCATCCTCTAGGCAACAATTTCTCCCAATTTTCCTTTTGAGTGAAGCCATCCCATAGTATATTCCAATTTGGTTGTTTCTTTTGTGTTAGAACACCTGTCGCAAAGGTAGCCCATGGTTTTATGAACCCGCTCACGACTATTCTTACAAGTTCCTCATCTAACACAACTACCCCAATAACTCTAGGCTCATTTCAAATTTGTTGAATCCTAGTGAGCTATGATGCCATTGTGTTTGATTCAGTCATCTTGGTGGTTTTCAGCTTTTCCCTTCACACCATTTTCCGAGTCTAATTATCACTCTGATATAGACTCAACAAAGAGGTTCACATCTCATGGGAACTCTTCTTTCTTGATATGTGAAGGATCACATGATCCTTCATTGCATCATGATAATGTGTCTAGCTTTCACATCTTTCAAATTATGGGATGCTAGTGTTGTAACATCTATAGGAGGTGTTACCTGAGTTTCTGCAAACTCCCATAGGCTATTCTCCATGAGAACCAGTGTTATTCTCTCCTTCCATGGACTAAAATTATAAGCACCCTCTAACCTATCCTCAAACCTTAGATCGATTGTTGCCATCTCTAAATTAAGAAATCAATTGAAAAAAGTTTTGGCTAAGATGCCCTAATTGGTATGGTCTCCCTGTCTCCCTTTGAGGGTTGACCTCTCCCAATCACATTGACTACAAACTATTCACGCCTCATGAATTTTTGCCTGCAGTGACCGACTTTTTTTCAAGCTTCCCCACAAACTTACTTGTTGACTTTGGCATAACTCCGCTCGTGGTCATTTCCTCTGTGACTAATGTCTATCGGCTTTTGCCTTGCCTTGTTGGCTAGAATCTTTCCCTTTAGCCCCTGCACTTCGATGACTATGGTTGTAATGGATCTCCACTCAGCTTTCCTCTATGGTTAGGTGTCCTTTCCCTTCCATGCATTGGGTGGAACCTTCTGGAAAATTTCCCACAACCCAAGTTACAACGGTTAAGCCTAATGTCCCTACCAACAAAAGACACCCTTGTTGGCCTTGGACCTATTTGCAGTGTGTGCTTGTGGTTGATTGGCGGCTCTGGTTTTCGGTTGCCCTCTCCCGACCACTTTCTACCGACGTGTTCCCTCAAGCTTCCTTACTCGTTCCCTTGAGCCTTGGCCCCTTTGCAAGTGGGCAAACTTGCGTTTACGGACTGTGCACTCTACAACACATCAATATTGTGTTCGTATTGTTCTCTCCTAGATCCTCAGTCATTTGATCCTCTTTTGCATGCTATGACCACCTCCAAGTTTCCGTTGATGTTTCTCATATGTTGCCTTCCTTGCTGCTATTCATTTCAATTTGGTTGGTTGTTGGTTCCGTGGGTCTGAAAACCCCCTTAAGGTTGTTTACCTTTTCCTTTCTTCTTTTTTTCAATTTTTTAAAAATAATTTTAGATTTTATCTTCATTGCTAGTCGTATTGTACGATGCCAACTTTTTTTGCTTCTAGTTTAGCCTTAGTACCGTATGGCCTTAGCCATTGCAAAAAATAATTTCTACCTCGTACGATTGTAGTTGAACTTGGCCCTCGCATTACCTATATGAACCTAGCTTCCCGTGTGATTCAAAGATCAATTTTCAGAGTTTCTTGCTTAGGTACTGTGTTAGTTGTCTTATGAACCTAGCACTCGATAATTCAATAATTTAGTAGATTGCAGATCTACTAAAAGAAAGCATGGCTAAGTTCTTAACTTGATTAGCGGAAGAAAAATCTCACATAACCAATCTCAATCACATTGACACAAACAAATTCTGCCCAATTTAATAGTTCTTCATTAATATTTAGAACTTGGGCTCATGTTTAGGGATAATGGCCCTGCTACCCACCAAAAATGGGTAATCGTATAAGAGAAAACCTTTTCTCCTATCTTGGACAACCATCAAGCCACCCAAAAGCCCTACACTTTTCTCAGTGATGATGATATGCCACATTCCTCCACCAACGTATCACAATCCATCACTCCTTTTGAATGAATGTGGGATATCACTCAGCAGGTACTTCAACCATTTTTCGATCAAGTGCTTTTACTTAATGTTTTGGGAATTATAATATGGATAAAGGGGTGATTTGGATGATTAACCAATATTGACTGTAAACTTGTTCTCTCACCTTACCAGGGGGTTAGTCTTTAGCCCTAGTCTAGTGGGACTTCCTTTAAGGCCATCGGTTTATAGGAGGGGCACTACTTGGGAGACTTGGCTTGAAGTAGCATGAACATAACCATTCCATATTTGACATTTTTCATCATTCCATTGAAACCACATCTATTATTTAGGTTAATTGTCATTGGTTCTTTGGGATTGGCACTCATACATCCACATCCTTGAGTAGGGTATTAAAAATTTGCCTTGAAGGTTGATGTAGCTACAAGAATGATAAAAGCATAAGATGACCACAATAAAAGGAAAATAAAAGTTAAAATGCAAAAGATGGCCCAAACATAATAAGCATGTGGGAAATATCCTAGCATGAGCCCTACCCCCCTCATTAGTCATCACCTGGCTCCTGAGCACTAGATGCTCCATCTCTTCATAAGGAACCCATGCATATCCAAACCTTGAAGAGTGAGAAACTAACTCATCTCAAAGGGGTAAATAAATGTTATATCATAAAAAGCATGCTTGGACCCTTGAGCTATGCACCATATAAAAGTTTTATAAAAAATACGTAAATGAGACAGCAGAGGGGTGGAAAAAGTGGGCCGAGGCAAAGGGTAACTCATGCCTACATGATTTCTCCTTCCATTACATCTATACACTAAGGATGAGTCACAAAAAAAGTTCAATCCACATAATCATATGTCTTTTATAAGTCTAACTTCATCACTAGTGCCTCCATTTTCTTTGTGTGGATAAAATGTATACACTCTTATGTAGTAGCCATAACATCATGAATCAAATGATTGGGAAAGAAACCATATTGTTCCAGAGAGATATGGGCCAAGAGAGTACATTTCAGGGGTTCATAAATTTTTTTAGAGATAAGCTTGTATGTTATATTGCAAAGTGAGATAGGTTGGAAATCTACAAAGGTGGAGGGATCAAATGACTTCAATATGAGTCCGATGAAGGTAGAATTTATGGCTGTAGACACATACCCAACAATCCTGGACTCTTCAACCATGTACAGAAGCTCCTGTCTGATCAATTCATAAAAATGGAGGAAGATTTCGACAGTCTAGCCATCTGGGCCAGGACACTTATCTCTCACAAAGGATTTTAAAATTCTAAGAACCTTGTCTATCTCAATGGGTCAGAATAAGACAAAATTCTGAGCCTCATCAAACATGAGGCTATCCAATGGCCATATTTGATCTACCATGTTCACCCCAATCCAGTCCTTGTATGAAGATTCAAAAAAATGTATGCCTTCTTCTTGTATCTTTGCGATAGAGTAGACATTCACATTGTTTCTACCCTTAATTTTCCATATAGTATTAGTGTTCCTCCTTTGATTTCCATATCAGTGGAAGAAGCGAGTGTTTATATCCCCTTCGTTGATCCATAAAGCCCGACTTTTTAGTCGTCAAGTTGCTTCTTGTACCTACAAAATATGTATTTTCTTTCCTTCCAGCTCCTTAAGTTGCTCCAATAATGAAGGTTTTGGGTCCCCATCATCCAATTCTCTGCCCAGTCTTTCAATATCCACAGTAAGAGACTTCAAATCCTTTAGCATGGTATTCTTTCTGTGTCTTTCCCATATCTGAACTCAACTCTTTGGGAGTTGTAGTTTCTCAGTTATATGTTGCATGTAGGACTTTCTTGGCACTAGAGCCACCCCCTTCCAAGTTGAAGTAACTATTTTGTTGAAATCTTTGTCCTCAAGCCAGGTTTGATTGAATTTGAAGGGAATGCCCAATCTGATTTTCTCATTCCACCACTATAATATAATTGGAAGATGTCCTGATATGAATGTCTTCCCCACCGAGGAACTCAGATTACCTAGTCTCTCCACTCGGTTCTCATGCACCAAAAAGTGATCCAATCTCTTCCCAATATGGTTTTTTTCCAGCTCTCCCATTATACCAAGTAGGAGAGAGAGTAAAGGGAGATATGACACGTCTCCAGATCCTTCGCTTGTAAAGTACATGTCAGGTCATCAGACGAATTTTTTTTGAGTGTGAGAGATGATGGATTCGGGTTCCCCACCTCCAACCGAGTTTTCAAGTATGTTGTATCAGCTTCCAAAGTAGTCTGAATGAAAGCATTAGGTGAGAAGACATCCGACTTGTAGATATCATAAAATTCAAAGTTTCGTTTATCCATCTGCATAAATATGTGGTCACCTTGTCAGCATATAAAACATATAAAGTGGGGGGACCAAGTGAAGCCTCAAGTAGAGATCATAATAAAAAAACACCTCGAGAGAGGCCAAAAATGGAAAGAGAATGACCCCTAAGGAAAAGTGGTACAAATGTCAAGAATGTTTAGTTCCCCACACAGAATTTACCATAAAAAATCCCAAATCTCACCAAACCTAGCCCATACAGTCGCGGGAAGACAGAGCCCAAAACTGGTACGCCATCGAAAATCGAAAATTCCAAATAGGGAAATTTAAATGGCCAAGAAAAGGCAAGTATGGATTTTGATTAATATATCTCTCGCTCCAACTCCAAGGGCATTGTGTGGATTTGTGTTCTCGCCTACTTAGATCACATATCCATACCATTAAATGTGCCTGCCCCGAAAAGGAAGTAAGAAACTACTCCATCGTAGAAACCAAGATAGAAATTATACCCCTCTTCCACAACAGATTGTCCAAATATTATTTAAAATGCCACCCTATAAAGACATACTACCTCGGGGAGAATAGTGTTATGATAAGCCTCCAAAGCAGAGAAAGTGTGTCCTCAAACGCCAAAAATAGTGAAAAATTCACCTCACAAAGAATTATGCCCAGAGAAAAATGAAGCTGGAAAATTCGCCACCAAACAATGGAGTTCATAGACCACGTAGTAACATCAGAGACTATCCATATAACAATAACAACAACCCATACTGATATCTATTTGCCGCAACAACAACAACAACAACCCATGCATTTCCACCATCTGCAATAACATCTGAATCATATGTCCTTAAAAGGTCTAGAGATGATAAAAGTAGATAACCACTTCTTCTACAAGAATGAAGTATCATGTGAAATCGGGTTTGCCCCATATTCTACATCAAAACTAGTGCACACGACCCTATTTATCTAAGTCTAATTTGGCATGGGAGCTTCGATGATATAACCAGAAATGTTCAACAAGGATGCAAAATAGAATATACAGTTCACATAGGGATAAGAAGACAATCTGAATTAACTCTAGAAAGGGATAGGAAGGTATCCCCAATTTATGGCTCAAATAATATGGCCAGAAATAAAACAGGCCCGATGATCAAACTAAGAGCCACAATAAACAAATAAATAACCCCACAGCAATATTGTAGAGATTTTTCAGAACCTTTACTCAACATGCTAAAACCTGCACTCAACATCCAACACCCTCCCTTCTAATAGGTCCAAAACTGCATGCCCTTACTACTCATTCAAGTGAAAACTTGCATGGAAATTTTGAACCGTATACTCGTACCTATTGGAAATAATAATCCCAACCACCGCAATAAATAGCCTGACAGCAGCGATACTTGTCAGACGTATTTTTGTAGGTTGCATCTCTGTTTGAAGATGGAAGGACTGAAGCTAGATGTAAACCATTCCAAAACACAACAAGGAGTTTAAAGCACTTAATTTACTTTGGTAAATAGATATGGGCATGCATTCATTCAGAGACTATTGCCCACACTCCATAAACACCTGCGCGATTCTGATTACACTCAACAACAACATCATATTAATTACTTTTGCTCTGTCATGAATTAAATGTAAAATTGTATGTTGAGTTAAATATGAATGTAAAATTCATTTTGATAAGTTAGAGAGTAAGAGAGTTGGAGAGAAACAGAGTGAAAGTGTATGAGGAGAAAATGGTGGAGTAAATTTTGGTGAGCGCATGAAAACAACAGTTACTATATTTCATTGTGTGTTATTTCGCCTTAAATTTTCGTTTTTACTTGGTGAATGAGCCGCAATCTCATGTGAATGTATTTTTATGTTTTAGAATTCAATACTAAGTTTTTATCATGTTGCTCCAACCTTATCTTGTTTTACTCTCAGTTTTTGCCATGAGTGAATTTTGCATCTTTGAGTCTCTGTAATAGCTCCACGAAATCTAGGTCCGTGAAATCCAAGTCTGTGAAATAGCTCCATGGTGCGCGAAAGTAGCTGCGTGAAATCAACTTCGTAGTGTGCGAAGCTAGCTACGTGAAAGTCATAGCTCTCTGCCCCTCCGCTAAAATTAAATTTCCTAAATTTTTGTAACATGGTATCAGAGCGGGTTAAATATTGTTAGTGTAAAAACAAGTGTTTTTACTAGCGGTAAGAATTGTTTTGAGGGCAGATTGTTTTTAGTATATTTACCAGCAAGTAGAAAGTTTTTTTATGCTCAGAAATGGCAACATCAAGCACAAGCTCGACTAATCCTCAAATACCTCAGTTTAATGGAAAACAATTATGATTATTGGGCTATTACAATGAAGACCCTATTTTCTTCTCAAGACGTCTAGGATTTGGTGGAGAATGGTTTTCAAGAACCAATAGATGTAGCAACATACAATGCCTTATTTTAACAAGAAAATGATTTGTTAAGGGACAACAGGAAGAAGGATTCAAAAGCCTTGTTTTATATTTTCCAAGCAGTTCATGAAAGTATTTTCCCAAGGGTTGTAGCAACAACGAAGTCCAAGCAAGCATGGGACACCCTCCAAGCAGCCTACCAAGGCATGGCAAAAGTCAAGACAACAAAATTGAAAATGTTGAGGAGAGATTTTGAAACACATTGTATGAAAGAGTTTGAGAATATAGACTCATTTTTCACACATGTAAGTGGGTTGGTTACTCAAATCAGGCCTCATGGTGAGACACTTGAGGAAAGAAGAATAGTTGAGAAAGTTTTGAGAAGTTTACGAGCAAGGTTTGAGGCCATTGTTGTGGCCATAAAAGAGACAAAGGATCTCTTACAGTTCTCAGTGGATGAGCTTAATGCATCATTGATTTCTCATGAACATAGACTGAATATAGAAGCAAGCTTCTCATTGGAGCATGCCTTCAAAACACAAGTATCATTTGGTCAAGGTTGAGGCAGAGGAATATCATATGCTAGAGGAAGAGGAAGAAGCCCACACAAAGGTGGAAGAAGCAGCCCTTTAAGCTCAAATGGAAGAGGCAGCAATCAAAATCAAAGTCAAGGCCCAAGCCAAAATCAAGCACAAGGTCAGAGGTATGATATATCTCATGTTCAATGTCATTACTATAAGAAGTATGGTCATTATGCAAATGAATGTAGAAAGAAGCAATATGACATTAGTAACAAACCAAGTGTAAATTTCACAAGAGAAAATAAAAACTATGATAACATGTTTTTAGCTTGTAATGTAGCACAAGAAAAACATAGTGATATATGGTATCTAGATACAGGGTGTAGCAACCACATGTCAGGAAACATAGAAATGTTTTTTGATCTAGATGAAAGTGTGAAATATGAAGTGACATTAGGGACTGATAGCAAAGTCTCTATCATGGGAAAAGGAAGATTTAATATCCTAACAAAGAAAGGGGAGAAGAAATACATCTCAGATGTTTACTTTGTCCCCGGTCTGAAACATAATCTCATGAGCGTTGGACAACTCATGCAGAAAGCCTAGAATGTCTTCTTCAAAAATGATGTGTGCACAATTTTGGATAGGCCTCCAAGAAGACAGCTAATTACAAAGGTTCAAATGACAAACAATAGAATGTTTCCCCAAAAAATAATATCAGATTTGTAGAAAGAAGGTGCACAAGCACAACTATCTATGAACTCACATGAAGATGAAAGAAAAGAGACAGTTGTCACACAAGTAAACTTTCAAGCAGAGGTAAAAGATGAAAACTAGTTATGGCACTTGAGATTTGGACATCTCAACTTTGAAGGTTTGAATTTGCTGCATAAAAAAGACATGGTGAAGGGTTTACCACTCATAGAAAAACCAGACAACATATGTGAATGATGTATCTTTGGCAAGCAACATAGAGAGACATTTCCAGTGGGAAAGTCAGTAAGGGCAAAGGCACCTTTGAAGATTGTCCACTCAGATTTATGTGGACCAATGCAGACACCATCAATTGGTGGCAGCCACTATGTATTGACCTTCATAGATGACTACACAAGGATGACATGGGTCTATCTCCTAAAACATAAAAGTGAAGTGTTTGAGTGCTTTTGCCAATACAAGGCTCTTGTTGAGAAGCAAAGTGGACACTACATCAAAGTCCTCAAGAATGACAGAGGTGGCGAATATATCTCAAATGAATTCCTTCGATTTTGTAGGGAGCATGGAATTCACAAGCAATTTACAACAAGATATACTCCACAGCAAAATGGTGTGGCAGAAAGAAAAAATAGGACCATTGTGGAAATGACAATGAGTATGTTGAAGGCAAAGCATTTTCCAAATGATTATTGGGCTGAAGTTGTCGCTTGTGCAGTGTATATTTAGAATAGATGTCCAACCGAAAGCATCCAGAACATAGTTCCTGAAGAAGCATGGAGTGGAAGAAAGCATAGTGTCACTCACATGAGAGTTTTTGGATGTGTGGTTTATGCACATGTCCCAGATCAGTCGAGAAAGGATTTGGACAACAAGGGGGAGAAATGCATATTTGTTGAATACAGTGATGAATCCAAGGCATACAAACTCTACAATCCATTAACCAAGAAAGTCATAATCAGCAGAGGTGCAGTTTATAGAAGAGAAAGCATGGGATGGAAGTTTAGAAAAGACAGTGAATGTAAAAGCATGCATGCCACATGAGGACACAGAGGAATTAACAACATCAAGTAATTCCTCAACAGTGACTCCCTATACACCTATTTAAATGCAACAAAGCAGGCATCAAGCAACACCATCAACAAATAATAGGACAGTTTCGTGCAGCCAAGCAAGTGCTTCTCCAAGCACACTGTGAAGCATGACACCAAGTGACATGTCAAGCCCATCTTTAGCAAGCACAAAAAGGCCAAAATTCATAAAATTAAATGAAATTTATGAGCAAGATGAAGTTGATAGTAACACAGGTATGAATTCCTTATTTGCATTATTTTGTCATGTAGATGACCCAATCCATTTTGAGGACGCAATAAAAGAAGAAAAATGGGTTGTGGCAATGGAGAAAGAAATAGAAGCAATAGAAAGGAATGACACATGGGAGTTAGTGAACCTTCCGAAAGGAAAACATGTGATTGGAGTGAAGTGGGTCTATAAGATCAAAAGCAACATTGAGGGAAAGATTGAAAGGCTCAAAGCAAGACTAATTGTCAAAGGATACAAGCAACAATATGGAAGAGATTACGCGGAGACGTTCATGCTAGTCGCATGGATGGAGACAGTGCACGCAGTTGTGGCGATTGTCGTGTAGCATAAATGGATAGTGTATCAAATGGACGTAAAATCAACGTTCTTGAATGGAGTGCTGAAAGAGGAAGTGTATTTCGCGCAGCCGTCTGGTTATGAGATTGAACGCCAAGAAGACAAAGTCTATTGGTTGAGGAAAGGTCTTTATGGGTTAAAACAAGCACCGCACGCATGGTACAATAGGGTAGATGCTTACTTGTTGGACAATGGTTTCGAAAAATATGACGGTGAACCTACTCTCTACATCAAAGAGAGTGAAGGTAAGATTCTCATTGTCGTCTTATATATAGATGATTTGATTTTACAGGCAGTGATGATTTCCTCATCAACGATTTCAAACAAGTCATGAAGAGTGAATTTGAAATGACTGAATTGGGATTGTTAAGATATTTTTTGGACATAGAATTGAAGAAAAGAGAAAATGGCATTTTTATCTTTCAAGCAAAGTATGTGGCAAAAATTTTGGAGAGGTTTAAAATGCAGAACAGCAAGTCCGCACCAACTCCAACTGTCATAGGGTTGAAGTTGAGCAAAGAAGATTGCAGCAACAATGTCAATCCGGCATTATACAAAAGCATGATAGGGAGCTTGATGTATTTGACCGCCACTAGGCCAGATATAATGTATGTAGTAAGTTTGGTGTCAAGGTTCATGGAGACACCCAAGGAGACACATTGGTAAGTAGCGAAAATGATTCTAAGGCATGTCAATGGGAAAAAACAGTATGGCATTTTGTACACAGCAACAAGTGATTGGGCAGGTAGTGTTGATGACAGAAAGAGCACGTCAGGATATGTTTTTCATTTGGTTTTTGGAGCCATTTCATAGGCCTCCAAGAAGCAGCCAATAGTGTCACTGTCAATAGCAGAAGCTGAATATGTCGCAGCAACAACAACGTGTGAGGCAGTTTGGATGAGAAGGATGTTGAGGGATCTTCGTCATGACCAAGAGGGAGCGACAACTATTTTCTATGACAACACCTCAGCAATTGCATTGTCAAAGAATTATGAATTCCACAAGAGGACCAAGAATATTGATGCTAAATATCATTTTATTAGAGAGTTGATTAACAATGATGAAATTGTGTTGTAGCACTGCAGGTCAGAGGAACAATTTGTTGATATTTTCACAAAGACATTGGTAGGTGAAAGTTTTGTTTATCTCAGAAACTGTTTGGAAATTGTTAATGGCGCAATTTTGATTAAGGGGGAGTGTTGGAAATAATAATCCCAACCACTGCAATAAACATCCTGATAGGAGCGATACTTGTCAGACGTATTTTTGCAAGTTGCGTCTCTATTTGAAGATGGAAGCACTAAAGCCAGACGCGAACCATTCTGAAACGCAACAAGGAATTTAAAGCACTTAATGTACTTTGGTAAATAGATATGGGCAAGAATTCATTTAATGACTATTGCCCAGACTCAAGAAACACTTGTGCTATGACATTCAACAACAACATCATATTAATTATTTTTGCACTATTATGAATTAAATGTAAAATTGTATGTTGAGTTAAATATGAATGTAAAATTCATTTTGATAAGTTAGAGAGTAAGAGAGCTCGAGAGAAAGAGAGCGCAAGTCTCTGAGAAGAAAATGGTGGAGTAAATTTTGGTGGGCGCGTGAAAACAACATTCACCGTATTTTAGGTGTTATTTCGCGTGAACTTTTGTTTTTACTTGGTGAATGAACTGCAACCTCATGTGAATGTATTTTCATGTTTTAGAATTCAATACTAAGATTTCATTATGTTTCTCCAACCTTATCTTGTTTTACTCTCAGTTTTTTCCATTAGTGAATTTTGCTTCTTTGAGTCTCTATAATATCTCTGCCAAATCAAGTCTGAGAAATAGCACCGCCATGTGCGAAGGTAGCTGTGCGAAATTGGTAGTTGTGCGAAATCAGCTCCGTAGTGGGTGAAGCTAGCTACGGGAAAGTTGCTTCACGAAAATCATAGCTCTGTTCCCCTCGGTGAAAATTAAATTTCCTAATTTTTTAACAGTACCCAACCCACACTGTAACGTCCTGAGGTTCTACCCGGGCATGCGACGCGTTTGGGCAACGGGCGAGCTGGGCACGCACGTGGTTGGGAGGACGCGTTGCGATGTGCAACGATCATGCGACGGAGGCGCAACACATATGCGACGAACTTGTGACGAAACATATGCGATATAATGGAGAGCGATGGAGTTTATATACACCTTGAGAATTGGGTGACATGTGTAGAGGCCGACCCACGATGGGAAGGAGGGCCGACATGTTCATGGGACGTTTGGCGTTGGAGAGGGGTGTGCACATAGCGTTGGGTGGTCGGTTGGGCAAGCCACCACCCCACCTTACGATGGATATATATTATGAGAGCGTTGGAGCATTCCAACATCATTCGATCAACACACATCTTCGCACAAGAAGGGAGTGTGCAGATTCTAGTGCGCAGAAGAGGAGAAGGTGCACATCTCATGCGCTGTTCTTGGTTTAGCCGCACGGTTAGAGGTCGCACTTGGAGTTGGGTGAAGGTGTTGGGCAAGGTGTGCCCGGAGGTCGGTTGAGGCATGCACGGTGAATGTGTAGCGCCCGTTTGTGTTGAGTCTTGGCATGGGTGTCTTGGTGGCTCAGGTGAGCGCCCGCCCATCGTGCAAGAGTGCACGAAGGTGAAACAAAGGAAGGCAACCGAGTTTTGCCTTGATTGTGAAATTGACTAAGTATGAAACTTGGACTCTCTAAGTATACTTGTACATTGTAAATTGTTATATAATATATTGTTGGGCAGACTCATTGTTCAGGGAGTTTCCCGTCCCTTTATACTCAATTATGTTCTCGTTTATAATTGTTGTTAATAATGAATGTGTATGGGTGTTCATTGGTATAAAGGATAAGATAATAATACTTGGTTGAGAATCACAAGCTAAGTAGGAATAAGTGGTTAGGTGTAGTCCATGAGCACAAGTATTGGTGAAAAGAAAGTGTTTGGTGGTGCCGCACCTCGCCAAGAGCGGTTGAAAGACTACTGCTGGCTTGGGGGCGTGACAGGTGGTATCAGAGCTGGTGAAGCTTGCGGATGAAGTGCTGATCCCACTGCACTATCGTGACAGTTGGTATCAGAGCTGTTGAACAGGTTCAGGTGTTGAAGCATTGAAGCTGATATCCAGGTTGATGAAGAAGTGACTGTGGTGACAGGTACTTGCAGGGAAAAGAGGTTGGTGAAACACTTCCTGATAAGTGTTGCATCAAGGACTTGGGTTGCAGGTGAAGTTGTTGTATGGTCGAGACTAGATTGCAAAGAAGGAAGAAGCCATTAGCAATTGCTGAATCTCAGGCTGGGTCTAGTCACGGTGTGCAGGATGCCACTATAACGCTTATGGAGAAAGTGTTGGTGAGGATGGAGGTTATGGAGACTTCCTGGGAGAAGAAGATGGACTTGTTCACTAAGGGGCAAGAAGCCAATTTGAAGATGAAGGAAGAACTCGATGAACTCCGGACAAAACACGAGTACACTGATCTTATATGTATGCAACTTGAAGTAAGGGTCAAGGAGTTTGAAGAAGCAAGGGACCAGGGTCTTGCAAAGATCATGGACTTGAAGAAATATTTTGACGAAGCCAGAGATGAGATCACGGTGTTGAAGAAGGCTGTGAGGCATGACTCAGGTGGATGAGTGCCTCATGTGAAAGTCAAGGAACTGGAATCTTTCGATGGTACAAGGAGTGCAAAAACTCTTGGCAACTTTCTATGGGACATGGAACAATACTTGGAATGGTTGGGTCTATCTGATGATGAGACGAAGGTCAAGGTAGCTGCTCAGTTCTTAACAAAGGATGCTAAGATGTGGTGGCGAAGACGGATGGACCAAATTGCCAGTGGCAGTGCTAGTGGCATCAATTCGTGGGATGAAATGAAAGGAGATTTGCGGGCCCATTTCAGTCCTCAAGATGAAACGTGGGAAGCAAGGATGAAGATAAAATTCATAAAGCAGACAGGGAACCTTCAGACATATCAGCAGGAGTTTGTAAATAAGGTCTTAAAACTTCCTGACATGGCGAAGAGGGACAAGGTGTTCAATTTCATTATTGTGTTGAAGCCTTGGGCACGCAATGAAGTGAAGGGACAGAGGATTAGAACACTTGAAGAAGCTTTTGCTGCTATGGATAGGTTAGTGGAGCATTATAATGAGACTTCTGATGATAGGAAGAAGAAGTTCGACAAGCTGAAAGATAAGAAGAAAGAAGATGCTTCGAAATCGGATGACAGTTCGAAGACGAAGAAAGTCTTGAAGTGTTGGATATGTGTTGGACCACATACAGTTAAGAATTGCCATTCTAAACCGAAAGTGGCTGCAATTGCACAATCTAATGTGAAGGATGAAGGAGCTTCTGTGGGGATGATGCAGATACTTGGTGGTGGTGGTGCTATAGAGGTGATCTCTCAGAAGGATCTCGAGAGGAATAAGTTTGAGTATGTTCGGATGAAAGTCGGAGATGCTGATATACTCACTATGGTGGATAGTGGGGCCTCTCACAACTCCATGGGAGAAGAGACTGCGAGAAGGATTGGGCTGAAATTTGTACCAATCAAGGCACAAATGAAGACAGTGAATTCTCCTTCGGATGAAGTTCTTGGCGTAGCTGAAAAGGTGGACACAACACTTGGTGAGTGGACAGGGAAGGTTGACTTCACTATAGTGCGGATAGATGACTATGAGGCTGTGTTGGGAATGGAATTCATGAAACAGTTTGATGCTGTGATTGTTCCAAATTTGAAGAAGTTGTACATTTACGATGGAAGAGAAGATGTACCCATTGGTGTGCCTACCATTGGAGTAACAAGGCCTGATTGTAAGTTGGCAGTGATGCAAATGGAGGACGAGAAGCGGATGAATGACATGAGTAAGCGGTTGTCCATGGTTGAGACAAAGCTTACTGAGGAGTTGGTGGTCATCAAGACTCTTTCAGATAGTATCTTGGATTTTTCAAGAAGGCTAGAAGAGGTCGAGGATGATGATGATGATGATGAGGCATATGTGAGACCGAATGTCCAAGAGGAGGATCGGGTCACTTATCTACAAAGGATGGAGATTGAGGATCCTGACAGATGGATTGAAATGATTAGTGAGGGTGAGCCTTCAGGCTCTACTCCCTCCACATCTTCTTAGATGGACAAGAAGATGGGTCTCATTGTTAGCTGCTCATGGCAGTGAGTCCTTAAAGCAGGTTGAGCAGGTATGACAGATGGTGCAGGGATGGCTGGGCATCAAGCATCATGACAAGTTGCAGATGACATGAGGGCTACTTCATGGACCTGAGCATGGTTTACACTTATATGGAGATATATTCTTGATGAGTTCAGGATGTGACAGGATGTTTTGAGAAACAACTGATGGTGATATGAGAATGTGTATTCTTGTGGTTTGGGCGTATGGTTGGATTAGCTACCCAACTAGTTCGAGTCATGAGGGGATCCAATGTACAGATTGATGTTGCTATTGGGATGAGATGTTAGCACATGGTAGAGATGTGTTAGCACTTGTTGGAGTATCATGGCAGCACTTCACATGATGACACATGATGGGGTTGACACGATATGTGCAGTGGGCATGTAGCTTGAGATGGAGGGACCAGCTTTCCGTGATGGGGCACAACATGTGGAGATTGTGACAGAGGGGGCGATGATCATGGATTGAGAGGATATCTGATGTATGACATACTGATAGGTGTATATCTTGGTATGGTGATCTTGGTGATAGATGGTTGCCCAGAGCGAGACATGGTGGAGATGGAGTTCTACATATGTTGTAGGGTTGGTTGCAGTATGTGGAGGAGTTG
Organism: Pinus taeda; assembly: GCA_000404065.3. Classification (NCBI taxonomy): domain Eukaryota; kingdom Viridiplantae; phylum Streptophyta; class Pinopsida; order Pinales; family Pinaceae; genus Pinus; species Pinus taeda. Next base: position 131,662 of record APFE030596795.1, read on the forward strand.
ACATCATGGATATTGATGATCTTAGTGGATGACTACCAAGATGATATATTGTCGAGGACGACAACAATTTCAGGTGGAGGAGGATGTAACGTCCTGAGGTTCTACCCGGGCATGCAATGTGTTTGGGCGACGGGCGCGCTGGGCGCGTGCACGGTTGGGAGGACGAGTTGTGATGTGCGACGGTCATGTGATGGAGGCGTGACACATATGCGACGAACTTGTGATGAAACATATGCGATATAATGGAGAGCGATGGCGTTTATATACACCTTGAGCGTTGGGCGATATGTGTAGAGGCCGACCCATGATGGGAAGGAGGGCCGACATGTTCATGGGGCGTTTGGCATTGGAGAGTGGTGTGCACATAGCGTTGGGTGGTCAGCTGGGCAAGCCAACACCCCACCTTATGATGGATATATATTATGAGAGCGTTGGAGCATTCCAACATCATTCAATCAACACACATCTTCGCACAAGAAGGGAGTGCGCAGATGAGGAGAAGGTGCACATCTCATGTGCTGTTCTTGGTTTAGCCGCACGGTTAGAGGTTGCACTTGGAGTTGGGTGAAGGTGTTGGGCAAGGTGTGCCAGGAGGACGGTTGAGGCATGCACGGTGAATTTGTAGCGCCCGTTTGTGCTGAGTCTTGGCGTGGGTGTCTTGGTGGCTCGAGTGAGCGCCTACCCATCGTGCAAGAGTGCACGAAGGTGAAACAAAGGAAGGCAACCGAGTTTTGCCTTGATTGTAAAATTGACTAAGTATGAAACTTGGACTCTCCAAGTATACTTGTACATTGTAAACTGTTATATAATATATTGTTGGGTAGACTCATTGTTTAGGGAGTTGCCCCTCCCTTTATACTGTACAATTGTGTTCTCGTTTATAATTGTTGTTGATAATGAATGTGTATGGGTGTTCATTGGTATAAAGGATAACATAATAATACTTGGTTGAGAATCACAAGCTAAGTAGGAATAAGTGGTTATGCGTAGTCCATGAGCACAAGTATTGGTGAAAAGAAAGTGTTCGGTGGTGCCGCACCTCGCCAAGAGCGGTTCAAAGACTATCGCTGCCCTGGGGACGTGACACAGACCCTTTAGTAAGTAATGCAGACCCATGCACATAGACCCTCCCTCGCAATTAGTTTAGTGCTCTCAGCGTTCTTACACTCAGCATACTAAACCTATTCTTAGGGTCTAGCGCCCACCCTACTCCCCTTGGCAACTTCAAGCGTCAACAAACCTGCTGCCAGTTTTCATTACCACTAGCTATACCAACTACTAAATGTGCAGCTATTACCACTGGAGATCTATATATGTGTATTTATATTGTTTTCCCTTAATTATTTTCATTACCACTCGAGATCCGTATACACGTGTATTTTTTTGGTTTTCCCTTAATTATTTTCATTTGCACTGTTTTGACGAAATAGACTTGCAAGTTTGAATTATCTCTGGCTTCTCCACTTTTGATTTTTGACTTACCTGTATATATTAGAATATGTATGGCTTCATCTATCACGCTTTCCTCTCATAGTTGGTGCTGGTGTCCATTACATGTGTGCATCTCTGAATTTATTTGGCAATCTGCATAGAAGAACCTCTCCTCCGGTATTTGCCCAATACTTTTTTTATATGTATAATATGTACAATCTTGAACTGATTATTCAGACGCTAATATAACACTACTTTTTCCTTCTCAAAAAAAAGAATTTGAATTATTTGCAAAATTGAGTATTTCGAGATTATTCTTCGGGAATTTTTGCTTAAAAGAATATTCGAGGAAAACTATTCAAAACATAAATTAGACTTGCAAGTTTGAATTATTTGCAAAATTAAGTATTCCGAGATTATTCTTCAGGAATTTTTGCTTAAAAAAATATTCGAAGAAAACTATTCAAAAAATAAATTAAATTGAAAATCCAGTGAGGAGTCTTAAGGAATTCTTCCTGTAAGGAAATTATATGAGAAAAAATTGTCAGAAATATTTTTTCTTCCTGTAAGGAAATTATATGAGGAAAAACTGTCAGAAATATTTTTAGAATTAAAATATGTAAAAAAAATTATTAAATTTAACTAAATTTATTTTGCAGATATAAAAAAAGTTTACACATCATTAACAAATACAAAAATAGATAAAATGGAAAAACTTAGATACTCTGTGAGAAAAAGAAAAGAAAAGGGGCCAGGGAAACATTATTGATGAAGAAATCTTATTATAATTTTTAAATGCGTAGTTTAAGGAGGCGGAGGAGTTGCCTCGAAAGTTATGGAAATTTTAGTTATATTTAGAAAAAATCCCGCAATGATTTTTGTAAATCCAAATTATAGTTGTTAAACTTCAAAATTTTAGCTGTCCTAAACGTTTTTGATGGTGCTGAATCCATTTCCACCATCAAAAATACTATTCAAACACTGCTTCTACAAGATTTTTTGAAGTTTTTTTGTCGAATTCCAACCACTTTTGCCATCCAGGCAATTCCTCCGCCTCGTTAAACGACTCCATTTTTAAATACTCTGCATCATGCACTTAAAAGACAGTTAATATAAAATTCCTGCAATGGTGCGGCTCATTGATTAAAAATTTAAAAACATATTATTCTGTTTGTTTTATCAAAAAAATCAAAATATTATTTACAAAATAAATGATATGCAGGATCTCCTGCTAGTTTTCATTGCTGCAAGATGTATGCCTGTTTTTATGAAATCGTTATTTACTTCTTTGCCAGAAGTAATTTATATGAGGAAGTTTAAATTACTCACAAAACCGGACAATGATGGTTACTTTTCAGAAATTCTTAGCCAGAAAGCAATTTATACATGGAAAATTATTCACAGGATAAATTAAACTTAACATGTTGGGATTACATTTTCAGTATTTCTAAAATAATAAAATTATTACGTAAAAAAAATTATTTGATTAATAATAGTTGATTATTATAGAAAATTTAATATAAATTAATTTAACCTTATAGACTTATTTATTTAGAATTTTATTTATATAATATCTATATATACATATTAATTTTTTTATAAAAAAAAATATAATTGAATATATAGAAATTTAGTATAAAAACTTAAAGAAAGTGTGGTGACTTGCCTTAGTGGCGTTTTGATTCAAATTTCATCATTAATTTTCATATCACTAACTTTCCCACAGAGAACTAACTTTCCCACAGAGAACGTTGGGGTTGTTTGACAACCATATGACAAAATTTATACTTATTTATTCATTTCTCATAAATTCCAAATTCATAATAAGATTTTAAATATAAATTAACTTAATAGGCTATTTCTATAAGATAGATTATCACATCATTTCAAATTTCAAACTCATCTAATTGTATTAGATAATGAGATTTAAACAATAAATTAACTTAATAGACTATATCCATAAAATAGATTATCACACCATT
>APFE030596800.1:0-49975 GCA_000404065.3 Pinus taeda
ATAAATAATTAAAAAATATATTAATAAATATAATTAGTAATAATAAATAATTATTAGAATAATAAAGAAATAGGATTAGAATAATTAAAATTAATAATTTATTTTTTCTCAGTAAAAACTAAATCTATTAAGAGAACGTATGGTACAGTGCAAGGTTACAAACAAGAGAAGCAAGAACAAAGGCGGCCGGAAAGGATTGATAGTCCACCTCAGCTCCTAAGAGAGAAAGAGTAGAGATCAGTGCTGAGCAAGAAGAAACAAGAAGAACAACAGGGGATTCTACCCAACATGTGCAGAATCCACTATTCTACATTTTTTCCCTTTCTTTTTACCAACTTTGACCCACTCAGGAGGGCTTTGCTGAGCTGGCATGATTTGCAAACTAAGATGAGCTGAAGGAGAGGTCTCCTTGTCTGAGTCTGGGGTGGAGGATTCATGGATCCTTTTCTGTGGGGCTGGTATGATGGACAAATCCATTGGACCTGCCTGGGACAGATCCAGTTCCGACGCTGCTGCCACACCTTCCTTATTCTCTTCCTCTTCATTGGAGCTGAATTCAAAATCGTCCATGGGAGGAGGATCATGAGGCATCCAGCTTTTGGACTTCTGCTTAGTATTGGCTTTCTTCTTTTGGGCTGGCATCGAGGGACAAGAGCTCTGAAGGTGACCTGTATGATGGCAGATGCGGCAACGAAAGGCTGTATTCTTATAATCCAAGGTTTGGGTCCAATGAAAATCTCCAATTTTGAGATTGATCTGGTCCGGGAGTCCTTTACTTATGTCTATTTTTGCACAAATCCTGGAAAAAGTGTATAAGCCCTTTTCCCCTCTAGAGATGTCTCGGTCTAAAAGGCGGCCTAGAGAGTTGCCAATCCCTTAGAATACCGCAAAGTGCCATAGATTCGCTGGGAGGTTTGGAAGTCTGACCGAGATGGGGAGTTTGGTGATAACTGCTGTGGAGGGATCGAAATCTGGGAACCAAGGCATGAGGAATAAGCCAACTGCTCCCCAGAACCATGGGCCACCAGTTAAGGCTTTTTGATAGTCCTCATCAAAGGCAAACACTACGATGAAAAATCCCTTTGAGCATAGCAGAACCTTGCAGTTGTTGGTCCAGTTAGAGTGGATCCATTGGTAGAGGTCTGATGTGCGTGGCCATAGCCCATTAAACCTGCAGATAATGCCATATTCCGCAAAATGCTAGGTTTGCTCATCCAGCGAAGGATGCATTATTTCTATGGAGGGGGTTTCCTCCGGTTTGTCCACCAGAAAAAGCTTGGGAGTTGAGCAGGTGGAGTTGTTCTCTTAGGCAACTTCACATGGATAGCGTCCTTGTAAGAAAATGCCTCAGCTGAGGATGATTGTCCTGTAGCGCCCCCTCTTAGACGAAGGGTAAGAGCAATGGAGGTATTTCTCTTGATGCTGTAAAAAGACAGGGGGTAAAGATCCTCGAGTTGTTTACCTTCGTGGAGAAGTCACTGTGCTGCAGAGGGGATCCCCAGCTTGATTTCCAGAGCCTGCGTGATGTCTTGCACTTGATCCGATGCTCTCACCCATTGTAGCAGGGTTTTGCCAGAAATAAGCTTGATCAGGATCTGGAATGAGGCAGAGAGACCAGAATTCTGCTTGCCTCTGCAGATCTGAGACAACAGGTGACTAGAGCTTTGCAGGGTCTTCCTTTCCTGCATTTGCCGCAGGGGAAAGAGATGAGAGGAGGCGGGAGTCCTAGGGACGCCAGATCTGACTTTGTGATCTGCCCACAAGAGCGTCCAGATGCAGATTGAGGGGGATAAAGAAGAAGTAAACAAAAGAGAGCAGCCTTCCAGGGTGAAGAAATTATTTCCAAGAGCTACCGCTTGGAGAAAACTGAATGCATGTTCTGCAGGTTTGCGCTTCACGAGGGCGTCTCTAATCCGATGGGGGTAGCTGTGGCCGAATGAAGCGGCAGATGGCTGAGAGCCGGCATCCCCAAAGTTCGTTGAATGATCATCTGCAATGCCGAAGGCCATGGTAACAAAGGTCAGTCTGCCCGTGGAACGGTTGCTCTCGCTAATCCTCTGCAGCAAATTCTTGACCTCCTGCTGCGTGTAAATAATGGGGTCTTCGCTAACGTTGAGCTCCAAAGGCTCCGACCGGTCGATCTTCAGCACTCTGAAATGCCTTTTGTGCTTATCGCTCCCTATTAAATAAAACCTCTGACGTGTCTCGTAGAGCTTGAACTTCTGCAGAGAGCCATTGTTTAGATCTGGTTCGGCCTCGGCTCCGCCTGCTTGCTGTTGAGCTGCTGATGCCATGGCTCTTTTTTTCGCCCTTGATAGTCTTCCTTGATTGAGAAATGTTCACTGGAGCAATTAAAATTAATAATTAAAACAATTAATAAATAAATAATTAAAAAATAAATCAAAAATAAATAATTAAAAATAAATACAAAATTAAATCGAAATAAAATTATTAAATATAACATAACCCTAATAAAATAAATTTTAATATTTTAAAAAAGAATAATCAAATTAATTGCACAATTTTAAAACCCTATATTTCACAAATACAATCAAAATTAACAAAATATAATAAAACAAGTAAAATTATAACTTTCAGCTAAACATCTCACACATCTCTATATATTTAAAAAAAATGGGATCAGTCTTTCAACAATTTTTCACATGCGATGTATCCAATAGATATGCTACAGAATCAAGAAACTCGCAGAAGCCTCTAAGAAAAAAACTATTTCTTTCTTCATAACTAAATGAATCAAGAGAATTAGGTGGAGTCCATTGATATTCAGTGCTCTTCCTTGAGGATACATTTAGTTCTAAATGTTTTCTGTTGTTTGAAAAGGAGTCATGAATTTTGCATGCGCTCTCCAGCTCCTCACCAGTCTTTAGACTTACCATCACATCCAATTCAAAGTGCTAAAGCACTTGCCTACCTCACCCCATAGAACCTCCTACAAATCTGAGTTGATTTCCCAGACCCAAAGCTACTTTCCTCACTTGATCCAACAACCAACCATCAAAATCAATCAAAATCCTCTGACCTAATATACCTAACCTAAAATCAGCATTTATTTTCACTCATCTCAAGCCCTAGTTGCCATATTCTTTTTGAGATTGACAATGAGAGAGCCCTCTCCTAACCTGGTAGAGCTAGCTACTAGGTTAAGTGTGGTTTGATGTTACCCTAGACCTGCCTTCCTTCAGTCTGAGGTAGATTTAGGCGCTAACAACTAGTTCTCGAATTTCTGGATTTTAGACTAGTAATTTTCCGCTATTTTTTTAGCATGGGTTAATTTTGTTTAAGTTTATTAGGATAAGTTGCAATTTTCATTTATGATCTCTTAGATTTATTAATGGTTTCAAGGCATTTTTGTATTGATTTCAAGCACTTCGATTCATGCACCTAGCCATTAGATGATAAAAATTATGTTTTCTTCCATTTAATAAATCTTCCCTACGCATAAATGAATTTGTATATAGATACAGACAAGAGTGTATGTCTGTGTAGGAGATCCTACATTTCAAGGACACCTCATCTCATTCACCTCAACCAAGCTTCATTCCACCTTTTAGACCCCTTCCTAAGCTTTCAGCGTAATCCTATAGAAAAATAGGGGATCATGTAGGAGAACTAGTACATCTTGTAGACATCCTATAGGAAATCCTGTAGCAGCATGTTTTGAGCCCGAATTGAAAAAAATAATCACTGAAGCTAGGATTAGGTCCCTACTTGACCTCCATGCCATCAAGACCATTGTAACCCTTTTCCTCCATACCTGTCTCCCCTACCAAAGAACAAGGGAAGATTAACATTTTCATTCATAAAACAACAAGATTAAAAAAGATTTATTTTATATTCACACATGCACATAGCAGTTAATACTCCCTAGCTCAAACTCCATGCCCAAATAGTTTAAATCATCACATGTGATCAATAAGGTTAAGATAGGTTTATTTTACATTTAGTTCATGATCTTTATGCAATTAGACTAGATTTCTTTCCTTGTACTTTATTTCTTGCAATAGGTTAAGGTTTCCATTTCAAGCATTTCATTTTCTACAATTAGTTTAGGATTTGATTTCAGTACATGCACTCCATTACATCATGACAGAAAAGTAAGGACACATTGTATGCTACAGATATAGTGTCTATACCTCTTAAGTTTGTATGAATCCCGAGCTGATAATTAAAGTTTGTAGCCTTGGTAGTTGCAACATTCTTGTTGCAATACCGATGCTCATCATTTTTTGGTGGCGTTGTGAGGGAGGTGTGAAAGTATGCATTGTTTTCTTCCCTAGTTGATTCATTTTTCTTTACTTTTTGAAAAAACAAAAATATTTGCATTAAGCATATTTCATTTGAAAAATAGAAAATTGCATTTCATTAGTGTTTCCTATTAAGATATTTACCCAAGAACAGAAATAATTACGGAGAATCACTGAGAGAAACAAATATAAAAAATGACCAGCAATAACCATAAACACATAAATACACATGTTTATCCGGGAAAACCCCAAATCCGGGGAAAAACCCAATCATAATGAAATTTCATTATCCTTGGCCAAAACCTGGCCAATCCGGCCAAGTGAGCCTTCACCGCTCACCTCCAGGCCATTGCATTACAATGAAGTCCTTCCAGCCTTTTATAGGCTCCAGTTACATATAATACCACGGCAGAAGACCGATGGGGTGCACAATACGACCATGTGAACCCAAACTCATCACCTATTAACACTTCATCAACTTTGACTCCTGACCTGAGTCAAGTTCACCTTAACAATTTCCCCCTTAAACTTGACTTGGGGTTCCTTGACTACTCAGCCAACCTACTAAGTGAGACAATCCCGCTCACTCTACTCTACCCCCTCAAAGTTTTTAACTCGGGTATTGTTACCTGACATCCCCCTATCACCTAGTCTAACCCGACTTTACCGGTGATGCACCGAGGGTAACACTGCTTAACCAGGTATTACAGTAGTATGCCCATGTTTACATGTAATAATTTTGACTTCATTAATTTTTTTTTTTTTGTTTACTGCTGCTGTGATTTTGATCCATCCTCTCTCAATTTGATTTGCTCAAAAAAACTTCTATCAAACTGCTTGAATTCCCATCCAACATCACTGTAGAATTATCATCTACCATGAATTCCTTCATTCCTGTGTTGATTTTGACTCTCATATTCTGTGCACAGCCCAACATCACGTGCTCAAGAGACTCACCCCAATGTTGGTCTGGCCTTGCGTTTATGACCCTCTCGGACCAGCGTCTTATTACGACTGATCACTAGGTCTGGGCAGTGCCACCAGTTTTATTCTCTTTATTCATGCTCGGCTCTGCGTGGGCAAGGTGGAAAGGCGATTGGGACCCGAAGAAAAAAAGAGAGATCTTGGACAGAAGGAGGCACCCCGCCGATCTAATCTACAGATCCAGATTAGATCTGACCAAATCCAACTTCTTTTCATATGCAAATACGTTGACAATCAAACTCTACATAGCAGATCCGTTATCTTCTCATGCAAATTTAACTATCCACCAGGGCTTCGACCAACATCGTTGATCCGGATCCATACCAAATCTGAATTCTTTAACCATTTTCAACGGTGATCTCACGAGCAATAACAACAAACTTCTGGGCTGATTCTTTTATCCATTGGGCTAAAATAAATCCTTAACTGAAGGCGTACATTCTCAGCCCAAACCCTCAACCATGGCTCCGATACCAATTGTTAAGATATTTACCCAAGAACAGAAATAATTACAGAGAATCACTGAGAGAAACAAATATAAAAAATGACCAGCAATAACCATAAACACATAAATACACATGTTTATCCGGGAAAACCCCAAATCCGGGGAAAAACCCAATCATAATGAAATTTCATTATCCTTGGCAAAAACCCTGGCCAATCCGGCCAAGTGAGCCTTCACCGCTCACCTCCAGGCCATGCATTACAATGAAGTCCTTCCAGCCTTTTATAGGCTCCATTACATATAATACCACTGGCAGAATACCATGGGTGCACAATACCATGTGCCCAAAACCATCACTATTTAACCTCGTCAACTTTTGACTCTATCCTGAGTCAAGTTACCCAACATTTCCATTCAATCATAAAACAAAAAAAAAAATTGCAACACCAATGCCCCTCCCCCCCCCAATTTGATCCATGGAGCCAGTAAGAGCCACATTAATGTCCAATTTTGTAAGTAGAAGAAGAGATGGAAAATAATGTAGAAGAAATGGATGGAGATAATGACAATGAGGAAGATCCTCTCAGATTTCCCATTCAAGATAATGATGTTAGCGTGAACATGAAGAGAATCCCTCCATATTTTCTTCCAAAATTTCATGGTCTAAGGTCAGACGATCTAGAAACCTTTCTCTTTGAATTTGAAATCCTTTGTATATCTTATTGTTACATATTGAACACTCAAAAATGGAGTTTGTTTCTGGCAACATTGAAGGATAGAGATCTTAAATGGTTTATGAGTTTAGGGACTAATTCAATAAGATCATGGAGTGATGTGCAAAAGATATTTCTAGAAAAATATAAAGAACCTTATCTTAAAGAAGAAATATTTAGAATGAATCAAAAGGAAGATGAGAGCCTTGAGGATCCAATATAGAGGTTTATGTATAATGTTAAGAGGGAAAAGCTACATCATTTAGGATTTGACACAATAAAAACCCTCTTACTTAGAACAATTAGGGATGAATGGATTGATCTCCTTGATATCATGAGTAGAGGTGATGTATATCAATTATCATTTGAAGAAATTTGTGAAACCTGCAAATGCATATCAAGAGGAAGGGAAAGAGTAAGTCAATCAAAATCAATATTGGTAACTCAATCTAAACTTGGAAATTTTCTTGGTAACTTTAAAACAAAAATTCTTATCAAGCTAAGTGCACAAGTAAAAATTTTAAGAATGAAAGATGAAGAAAAAGAAGAGGGTGATATTGTGTTGTCCATGCAGAATCACATAATGTTAAATATTGTCCATCATTACCAAGGTTGAAGTAATTTTACCAAGAGGACAATGGAGCAAGTTAATCACCAAAGCATCTATGTTATGTAGCTCCAAGAGGACCATGGAAACCTAGTCAACCTAGTATGATGCAAGAGTTTAATTCACAACTTCAAGGCTATGCATATCCACCTCAAAGTAATTGGAAGACACCCTTTCCTTGGAAACATTGGCCACCTCAACCCCAAAACCAATTTTGGCAACAAGGTTGGCAATGAACTTATGGGAGCCATCCACAATACCCTCAATATTTGCATCATTATCCTTCGTACCTACTCCATGTTATCCCTACAATTCACCACCACCACAACCAAAACCCCAACCACATCCATCTCAAATATATACTCCCACTCAACTACCTGTACCACCATTTCCAAACCCACACATTGAAGTAGCTCAACCCACTTACAATGCTAAGGTAAAACACTTCCAAATGTCTCCTCTTGATCTAAATGGTATTCATCTCAGCTCCGGATGAATATTACAAAAAAGTGACTCTCTTGATGCCATGAAGTGAAAACATGCAAAAAAACAAGATTCAAAAGAGAATATCAAAGAACCATGGGCTGCACTTGATGAAGAGCAGACATCAAAATCAGAGATTAACAAAGCTCCCTCATGGTTACCATCAACCCTCCATGTATTCAAGAGAACAATCAGCAAAAAGAGGAAGATTTGAAGGTCATGGTAAAAGAAGACATGAAGAATGGTTTAGATAAGAAATCAAACCAAGGGCATGAAAGTTATATTGAGCTTTGGTTCCAAGAAGTCACTAAGTTGCAGCAACACTCTTTTCTTCAACTGTGCTTGATATCATCAAAGCCAAATCTTTTGATCTCTCAAATTAAGGGACATGTCAAAGCCTACATTTCAAGCATACACATCAGTTTGTCTGCCATCTTGATGTGCACATGGATCCATTGGAAGTATTCTTATACTTGAATTTTTTTTTTTTTCAAGTAGACTAGGGTAGAAAAAATAAAAAAATGAAAAGGTGAAAGCCTCCTTTGAGGCATCTGAGATTGGCTAATTGACTGAAAACCTCCAAGAGTCAGTCAATGAGTTGGAAAAAAAAGAAAAGTAGAGAAAAAGAAAAGATCCTAGGTGAAAACCTCCTTTGCGGTGCTTAGGTAGACCTACTAGTTACAAACCTCATTGAGGCGGCTAGTAGGCCTAGAAGAAAAAAAAAGGGAAAAAATAAAAAATATTTGCTCCATGTATCTATCTAATAAATGTAGGTGCTCTCCAACATCTACAAGCAACAAAAACAAGTCGGTACCAAAATAAAAAAATTGGTCAAGCCTAGTCAAAAGAAGTCAAATTTTGACTTTCTCCTCCTTTGCTCAAATGATCCAACAAGGCCAAGGCCATGCCAATCCATCACCCTCACATATTTCCACCATCCACCTATCATTCTAAACGCTTTCCCATTTAGTTTGCTTGTTGTCCTAAAAAATTGCAGGAATGTTCTGTTTTACCACAAGAAATAGAAATACATAGAGCAGAAAACTATTTTTGCCATATCTTGCAAACCATGCATCCATTTTTGAATATGTTTTAGGGGGAGATGCATACGGTTTATGGTAACATCCTTAACTGATTTCAGCAAATTCCAGTACACAATTTTCAAGAAATCGACCTCCATCACCTACAACCATTTTTGAATTTTCTCAATATTTGTGCATCCGTTTAAAATGATATTTCATGGGGAGATTCATATCGAAGATTGTAACACGCACAAGAAATTTAAGAAAATTCTAGTGCATGGTTTCCAAGAAATTCTCCTCCATCCCCTTTAGACATTTTTTATTTTTCTCAAGATTCGTAGATTCATTTGCCAAGAATTTTATATAGGGAGGTGCATAATGATGATGGAAACATGGTCAGAAAGTTCCAAGTCAATCCATTCTACTGTTTGGGATATATGGACAAAACAAGTCTTCTACAAGAGGTTGTCCTAGTTTCCTTTAAAAAACAAAATGAAAAAAATGGAGAAAAGAACATCAAAGGGGCATACCAGCTGCCTACCTCACTTGCCACTCCATGACCACACCTTCCACTCATTCCAATACATGTTCACTCTCAGAGTAGAGGAAGGATGCAAAAAACTCCATGAAAAAGGCAGCTACAAGACATCCTGTAGTTTTCTTGTAGGAAATCCTATAGCAGCCTATTGTGAAAAAAAGACAGCAACTCCAGACCTAACCTTTAGCACAATGATTGAGAGAGAAGAATCATGACTGTCGACAAAAGGAAAATCCTCCAGATCTCATTACTAATAGAGGAATCAACACTTGAACATCAACAAGAAGACAACCCATCCACAAAATAAGATCAACAAAAAAAGTAAAAGGTAGTCAAGAAGCTGTACTTGAGTCATGAGAAGCACAACAACGTCAACTTGGCAACAACATACATGTCTCTCCAAAACCCATCAAGTAGGTACAGGTACGCAATATTCTTGGCCTCTTCTCTTGAGCATATTATAGTTAGAATTTTGTTCTTAATGCATGAGAGATGAGGTTTTATAAGATAAGGATGGGTTAGCAGTCTCGACCACCTTCAACTAGTTAATTTCATCTCACTCATTCACTCATGCAATGTGGAAAATTCAAATTATGAATGGCGATGATTTCGAGGAATGGGGACAATAATTAAAAGAAGAAATTTTTGCAAAGGCCAACTCACCACAGCACTCCAAGTCCTCCATCCACTTCATATCCACTATTTATCCATCATTCATCAATCCCATTTCATAAATTCGAAGAAAAAACCCTACACTCTGACTCACCCTAAAAATTTCTTGAAAGAACATGTAGAGAATCCTCTCAATTTTCACAAACCTACACTACTCCCTCTAAGCCCTAGCATCATCCTCCAACCCCTCTACATCATCTCTCATTAATCTCATACAATTAGAATACTTTGAAGGAAGAAGGAATGACAGCTACAGGAAGGCGAAATGCTACTGCTAGAAGGAAGAAATGAACAAATTGTACTAAAACCTAAAATGGCAGTGCCTAAGAGAGACCTAATCAAAATAGAGAACTCTAAGGCCATTAGGCAATCATCTAGGCCACAAAAGAAAATAATAAGGTAACAAAAGGAAATAAGGCATTCACCATCAAAACAAAACTCAAACTACAGTGATGAAAAGAGGCTTTCTAATAGGTCTCTAATTTCTTTCTAGCTTTTTTCCAAGGCCTAAAAGATTTCATAGAAATGGGAAAAATCCATGGAAGTCAGGTTGATGGCCTACCCTAGGCTCAAAGTATCATTTATGCTCAAAACGGGTTTCCTGTAGTTTTAATAGTGTTTCTTGTAATTTTGACAGGAATTGCTACAAGATATCCTAGTTCTCATCTAAAGGCATTTTGAAGGTTTTTGAGGTGTCCAAATGGTGGAACAAGGTAGTATAAGGTTGATAATGATGTGGAATACCTTGCCAAACTAAAAAATATTCAAGAACACATCTTGAATAAGGGGAAGAAAGAAAGCTAATGGTCTCAAGAAACAATGCTTTTTCTATGCACAAATAGATTTTTGGGCTTGTCCTTGTAGAAATTACAGCTAAGATTCTTAAGATAAAGGACTGAGGAATGCACAAGAGAGAGGCCACCAGGGCCATGAATTAGGCACAATGAGGTCACTAAGTTGCTCAGAGGATGAGAAACACTTTGGGCAGGGGGTTATGATGGTTCTCTAAATTAGACATAACTTAAGGCCCATGCCTTTAAATTAAACATAAATTAAAGCCCATCTAACCATCCTTCAGCACATTAAACCTCTCTTTTTGCATTAGGTAATGTTTTTAACTTTAATACATTCATTAGGAATGTTTATGAATAATTTCATATTTGTGCCAAACATTATTTATTTTTGTGGAATATTGTGAGAATATTGGGCAAATTATGAAGATTTACAGGAGGAGATAATTTAGGGACTTTCTCACTACTACAAAAGGATCAATATTAAATAATAAATCAACATTATATTATGGAATTATGGCACAAATTGTGGAACTCCAATGATTGAGAAAATCTAGGAATGTGTTCCCTACCATTTAGTGCAAATTCCTAGTATTGGGAACCAGATCAGTTAATCAAGGGATTTTGGTAGCGAAATCTTCCTCCTTTCATGTGGAATTATTACTAATCATTTTTTATAAGTACCAACTCAAAATTTCCTCTAGAGGCATATTTTGATTAGTCTTCTTGTGGAGAGAACTTGTATTTTTGTAGCTCCGTTGTATTTCTTGCCAGGATGTAATTGTATTGATGGAAATAATGAAGATTGGCGTCATGTTCAACTTATAAGTCTTGGTCTCTTCCATAGAAATCTAAGTTTCCTTGGGCTTGGCCATCCCAAGAGCCTCATACACCTTTTGTATCATTTTTTTTTTCTTCTTGTCACTTCTTATTCACATGCATCTCTTGTTCTTGTTTCTTTCTATTTTTGCATCTAGTATTGATGATTTCTTGTTGTAGGATTGGGTTAAATGGTTGATGTAAGTTCTTATACAGGATCAAAATCATAATTTTATCATTGGAAAAGATTTGGAAGGTCATACTAATCATTTAGCTCCTTGGATTAGTTTTCTTAGTCCCAAATCTAGATTTTTGGAACTCCTTTATGGCAAAGAACAATAAATTTGTTCTATTTTTTAGAGCATGCTAACGAGCTTCAATCGAGTGGGTTACAATTTCATTAGATCAAAAAAAAAATCTAATTAATAAAAAAAACTACCCCATTGCATTTGCACTTGATTGCATTAGGAATTTTATAGATTTACTAGCTCACTAATTCTCAAACTTCTAGATTTTAGACTAGTAATTTTCTGCTATTTTTTTAGCATGGGTTAATTGTCTTTAAGTTTCTTAGGATAAGTTACAATTGTCATTTCTGATCTATTAGATTTCATACTAGTTTCAAAGAAATTTTTTATTTATTTCAAGCACTTCCATTCATGAACTTAGTCATAAATGGTAACAATTTTGTTTTCTTCCATTTAATAAATCTTCCCTATGCATAGATGAATTTGTGTATAGATATAGACAAGAATGTGTGATCGTGCAGGAGATTCTACATTGCAAGGAGAACTCATATCATTCACCTCACCAAAGCTTCATTCGATCTTTTAGACCACTTCTTAAGCTTTCGACTTGATCCTGTGGTAAAACATGGGATCCTGTAGGAGTAGTGCATCTTGTAGACATCTTGTAGTGGCCTGTTTTGAGCCTGAATTGAGAAAAATCATCACTGAAGCTAGGATTAGTCCCCTACTTGACCTCCATGCCATCAATACCATTGTAACCCTATTCCTCCATACCTGTCTCCCTTTCCAAAGAACAAGGGAAGATTAGCATTTACATTTATAAAACAAAAATATTAAAAAATAGTTCTTTTATATTTACACATGCACATAGAGGTTAATACTCCCTAGATTAGACTCCATTCTCAGTTAGTTTAATTCATCACATGTGATAAATAGGGTTAATCTAGGTTTATTTTACATTTAGTCCATGATCTTTATGAAATTAGAATAGGTTTCTTTCCTTGTTCTTTATTTCTTGCAATAGATTAAGGTTTCAATTTCGAGCATTTCATTTTTTGTGATTAGATTAGGATTTGATTTTAGTACATGCAATCCATTACATTATGACAACAAAGGAAGGATAAATTATATGCCGCACATATAGTGCCGATACCTCTTAAGTTTGTACGAAGTCCGAGTTGATCATTAAAGTTGGTAACCTTGGGAGTTGCAACATTCTTGTTGCAATACCAAGGGTCATCATCTAGCTTGAAGAGATTTCCCCCAATCCAAGTGAAAGGGGTGCTTTTCCTTACAATTCTTCTCTTCTCCCTCGATGAAAGATTTGGAGGAAATTTTGCAGCAACTAGGTAGTTGGCTATGTCAGCAAACCATGGAGAGAGCACCGAGATAGAAAATAAGTGCTCATCTAGGATCTGATCATCAACCATCCCTTCATCACCTGCAGGAAAAGCAAGTCTGGACAAAACATATGCAACTAAATTTTCTTTTTATAGGTTTTCAATGATGGTCAAATCAAACTTTTGTAATAATAGAGACCATCTAATGATTCTAGCATTCATATTAGGCTTGTTCAGGAAGTATTTAATAGTTTCATGCTCAGTATGCACAAAATTTTGGTATCCATTGATGTATTGCCTGAACTTGTTCAAAGAGTGTACAAAAACTAGGATTTCTTTCTTAGTTACAATGTAGTTCAATGCAGCCTTAAGAAATATTTTTACCAATGAAGTAAATGGCATAGAGTAACTTATCATCTATTTGGCCTAAAGATGCCCCTACATCTTTTTCGGATGCATCAACATGGATATGGAAAGGAAAAGTCCAGTTTGGGCCTCTAAGTATGGGTGCAGTGGTTAATTTGTCTTTCAAGATCTCTAGGGCCTCTCGACAGCTATCCTTCCAACAAAATTCTGAGTCCTTGGTTAGTAATTCAAAAAGTAGTGAGGCTACTGATGAGGCTCACCAATAGGTAAATGATATGGGTCACAATGCCACTCTCCATCTTATTAAAATTGACTTTTCTCACATTTATTTACATATTTTGTTATATTTTACTTAGTGAGAAGGATGAAGGTGAGTTACTATGTCATGTGGCCTAATATGTATTAAATGTAGGAATTGGAGCAATTTTGGGTTGACTTAAGTGCAATAACTCGAAGTGGGCTAGAAAGAGATATTTTACGAGATTGGTCTCCCTCCTTAAGTCCTCAAATGATTCAAGGATTCCTCCACTATATCTCATTAGCTCTGAGTTACTAGCAGCCAAGCAAGTTGAGTCCTTTGGTAGTGAAGCTAGTGATAGTTAAGAAAGATTCATTCTCGAGTTAGGGATCCAAGTATGCCTATTTTGTAGTGAGTTGTTGGGAGCTCCAATTTTGTATAAATAAGAGAGTCAAGGGACTCATTAAGATTCGATTCTTTGTTGCAGCCAAGAGGCCATTTTGAGCTAAAACATTGTGACTGTTATTGTTGTTTTGTAATTGACATTTTGAAGATAATGAGAAATTCACTTTGATCTAGCACCGAGTTAACCCAGAGGATTGAAGCTCTTGGGTTAGGGCCCAACCCTAGCAGCAAAATTTCCTCCTTTTGTATATGTATTCTTAGATTAAGATGATAGTTAGATGTTGAAGTTTATTTATGTTTTGTTTAACTTAACAAGTATTTGAATTATTGCCTAAGCTAGTTTCTATTAGTTTGAAGAGGTAGATCAGTGGTGTAGTAGTGAAGGAAAGTACTTTCTAAAATCTTGTGATAGTGGCCTTTATCTCATCTCCCTCATGGGATCATGATTAGAGAGCCCCACTCTCACAGCGCCAAAAACAAAATTTGTCTCTTGCTCATTGCATATCTTAGGGTTCATTCTTAGCTAGATCATTGTTTATGATTTCTTGGAAGCACCTGCAGTTATTGTCTTGTTTCCTTAAGTTTATTCTATCTTAAATGGTATTCCATCTCATATATCTAGTCCTTAATAATAGATAGATCAACTTCCTCAAATTCAATTCATATTTGCCATGTTGGCATATAGTGATGCATAAATGAAAAGAAAAATAGGTTTTGTTGCAGGGATTGTTGATCTTCAGGGAAAAACTCATCCAACCAACTTCACCCAGGTCCTCTCCACCTTCTTCAAAGGAATACCAACCCATAGTTCGAACCTTTGTTTTGAAGCAACCATGAGCAAGCCACCTTAGGCAAATCCAACCTCCTTACAGTGTTGGTCTTAGTCTTGGGTAATGTGCACCTTCTCTACACATTCTATCACCATCATACATCTCTTGAGCACCTCATCTCACTTTTCGTGCCCCCCTAATCCCCTCAGCTAACTTCCTGTAGCAAGCCAGGACATCTTGTATCAAATTAGGACATCCTATAGATGTTTCCTTTAGTAGCTACATGATCTCCTGTAGCGACCTGTTTGACCCTATTTTGACCCAAGATGGTAGTATAAGAGTAGTTTATGCCCTCATATTGGTTTCCATGCCTATCAATGCCACCTGAGATCAGCTCTCCCATGCCTTCTCCCTCTGCAAGATCAGATAGAATAACATAGCATTTACATTTCTGAATTTAGAAATTAAAAGATTATTTTTCTGCCAATGCAAAATTAGATAGTTAGTGCATGTATGTATGATTCCTAGAATGATAGAAAAAATTTCCATTTCCAAACAGTCGTAATAGCTAGAGAATAAATTGCAAGTTTAGCATAGTTCTTTTCTACAAGTAATTTGTGTTATTTTCTAGCTAGATGATTTATGGAATTTCATAGCTTTTATCATTCAGTAACTTTCGTTTCCTAAATAGGAAAGAATTTACTCTCTTGCATTAGGACTAGCTTTACATTCACTATCATTAGTCAAACTCCTTCTAGTCAATAGAAGACTGCCCTGGAACCATAGTGGTCTAACACCCCAGTTGAGAAGTGACATGAGTAGAACGTTGCAACTATTGTGTATATAGCATTGTCACCTCCAAGTTTGTACCAAACCCCAGGTTGATAAAGTAAAGTTGGTAGCCATAGGAGTTGCAGAATCCTTGCTGCAATACTGAGTCTCATCACTTTTTGGCATCATTTCCAGGGAGGTGTCTAGGTAGATGTAATTTCTACATTTTTTCCTAATTTGCATTCAGTAGGTACATGTTATTCTACTTTCTTTCTATTTTGAAAGTGATTCTAAAAAATACCTAAAAAACTAAAAACTTACATGCCTCGTAGGAGTAGAGACAATTTAGGGAAATTCTTGCCAAATACCCGCACACCATCAGACAATCAACCTTCCCTATTCTTCGAGGGCTGTTAGCCTCCCTCGGTGACTGCAAGGGAGTTACAACATCCATTACGTGAGAAACAAAAGATATTTGAAGAACCTATTGGGAAAGAAGAAGAAGAAACCATTCCACACACTTACAACATGGATGGAAACATAAATCAAGGTGATTTTACCATTAGAGAGACTAATGGAGACTCTAGGATGAAAAACATAAGAAACTCTGCCCTTCCTCACTTCCATGGCTTAACCTCAGAAGACCTTGATACCTTTTTGTTTGAGTTTGTTGTCATCTGTAGAACTTATGATTATACCTTTGATGACTAGAAATTGAAGTTTTTCCCATCCACCCTTAAAGATGCATCCTTATGCTAGTTCATGGTTTTATGTGGGGACAACATCACTACCTTGGCCCGAATGAAGCAATCCTTCAATGACAAGTGTAGGGAATAGTTTAGGTCCAAGGACACCAAAGAGGAAATCTTCAGAATGACCTTGGGACATGATGAATCCTTGGACAATTATGAGGAAAGGTTCCAACTGAGCTACAAAAGGGCAAGATGCACTGTTGATCCTGAATCACTAATGTTATTTCTTCTTATAAGGATTAGCAAAGATATCCTAGAAGCCCTAAACATGTTTTCTGGAGGGAAAATTTATCAACTATCTTATGATGATATCAAGACAATTTTCAAAAACCATTATAGGGCATGGGGTATTCACTCGAGGAGCAATACCATACCACATGCATTCATATTGGGGGATACATATTCAGGAAAGAATGACATAATATATTGAGCATATAATAGGGGGTAAAGGGTTTCTATATCGACAATTATAAAAATTGGAGCTCAAAGTTAATGAAAAAATATATAGGGGTATAAAAAATGTTAATGAAAAAATGGATACCTACATTATCTAGTGAAAGTAGGGTTTTTTTTAATTGGGAAAGTATATTGGATTTGTATTGATAGGGGGTTAAATAATGTGATTTTTAAAGGTATTTTCCAATATGTAGTCAATTTAAGGGTATTTTTTAGTATGCAACAAACACACGCGCTATGTTAGAGGTTCATTGAGTGAAGCCCCTGTGTTGTAGGGTTGCTAGAAAGAAGGGTAGGGCCAACCAATCTTTGGCAAGTTCCTCTTCCTCCAAGACATCTATCAAGAGTGAAATTGGAAACATATTGGAAAACTTTAAAAGTGAAATGATACATAACCTTGCTCTGCAAATAGACACCATTCAGACCAAGAGGAAGCAGGAAGAGGTAGAGAGATCCTTAACAGTATGTTTCCTTAGATGCACTAAAAGGCACCCCAATAAATGAATGTCCATCTACTCGGTCTGTGATGAAAACCACTGCACAAATAAGTGCCCTTCTCTGCCTATATTGAAATTTGTATATCAAGTAACTAAAGGTGGGGATGAAAAACTCTTTTATAACAACCAAAGTAGGCCTCAAGGACCTCGATCATATGAACAGGGCATGCAAGGGGAATCCTATTCATATTAAAATCCCAATAAGAATTCATCCCTTCCCCCTTGGTTTTCTCATGCTCATCCTTCATGGTCCACACCTTATCCCTAGTCTTATGCACCTCAATACCATTCGTACTCTACCAACCAATAATTTCAGCCATACACTCCCCCACATCCTTAGTGCAATACCCCATCACAGGGGTGGAGGCCCCCATTCAACCAATATCCACCCTTACTTCCTCCACCTCCATTTCAACCACAACTCCTTCATCCTGCTCCAACTAACAAACCTCACATGCCCACTCAACCAAATTTTAACCCAAAAAAAAAATAGGCACAACAGGTCTATAGTTGAGATACATCCTACCCTACCTGTGTTATGGAAATTCAAGAAATCAACCTGAGGTATGGAAGAGTCCTTCTAGATAACCAACCTCCATCTCCACCTGAAGAACTCGAAGAGGAAAAGGAAGAGAGTGTTCCTAAAGCCAATCAACCTCATTTTCCTAAAAGACTAACCCATCGAAGTCAACACACCCTAGAAGACACTGAAATTCCAGGATAATTGAAAAACTTGTGTGTTCAAATGCCACTCCTCAAAGCTATCAAGGATGTCCCCATCCACAACAAGTTAATCAAGGAAAAAAGCTTCAAACATCCTCTGAGGAGAAAGAAAGACACCCCTACCATTAATGTCATTGGATATTTGTTTAACTTAATGCTAGGGAGAGTGATTTTCCCAACATATCTAGACACTAGAATTCTTGTGGTAGATGTGCACATTTATGGCATCATTGTTCCACACACCTTGATTGATCTTGTGGCTACCATCAATGTGATGACTAAGGAGGCCATGCTCAAACTAAATCTCCAACTGTCCTTAAGAAATACCACAACAATATTACAACTTGCAGACAGATCCATAGTAGCTCCTGAGGGAGTTGTTGAGGATGTGATGGTCTCTATTGATTCCTGGGAGTACCCTACTGACTTCTTATTTCTCTAACCCAAGAACAAATTAAATGGTTATCCTCTCATCCTTTAAATGCCATAGCTATCCATTTCTCATGCTTACATATGTTGCATCGTTGGGAACATGACCATTAAGAATCTGAACTTATCCAAATAATTTGTATTGTACCCTCTTGCTCAGCCATCCCTAGAGCATGACTTTACCCTTATGGTTGGAAGAGGAAGAGGAAGATGAAGTATAGCATACCACATCCTACCCAATCTGTACCCTAGATACTATTATAGGAGGGGTCTAACCTGATGAAGATGACTTAATTGATTGAATCCTCCAGAACCAGCCCCCCAACACCATGCCTCTTAATGATCTAGTGAAGAAATCTGAAGATAACCCTTGGACTTATTTGTGCATAGTTTACTCAAGTCCTACTCATGCCAAAATGGTAGAATCTGGTCCAGCTAAAACATTGAATAGCAACCCCTCTTTCTATGTGCATTAAGAAAAGGAGTTATGTGACATGCAAGGTAACACCTCGATGCCTCTTTCTAGAGCTATAAGGAAATGAAGGGACTACACCCTTTGATGTGTACTCACCACATCTACATCAAGGAAGGTTGCAAACCAATGCACCAACCTCATAGCAGAATGAACCCAGCCCTCAAAGACATAGTCAAAGAAGAAATTTAGAAGTTGTTGGATTTAGGGTTCATTTACACCATCTAAGATAATGAGTGGGTGTGTCCTCTAGTTTTGGTCCCAAAGAAGAATGGAAAATTGAGGATCTGTGTGGATTACAAAGAGTTAAACAATGACACTAAAAAATACCATTTCCATCTACCTTTCATTGATCAAGTCTTGGATGGTCATGCCGGAAAGAAGTTCTTCTCTTTCCTAGATGGATTTAGTAGTTATAATCAGGTCTAGATCAGCCCAGAGGACCAAGATATAACCACATTCACTTCTCCTTGGGGTACCTTTTCTTACAGGGTCCTTCCTTTCGGATTATGTAATACCCCTGCCACTTTTCAAAGGGCAGCCTTGATCATTTTTGCTGAGTTAGTCCATGAATCTGTATAGATCTATATGGATGATTTCACTCCCTATTGGGGTGACTTCCTAGAGGCTCTCCACAACTTGGGGAAAGTAGTAAAGAGGTGCATTGAAATGAACCTATCCCTTATTCCTAAGAAGTGTGAGTTTTTTATTAATGCAGGGACTATTCTAGGTCATACAATATCCCTGGAAGGAATGCAAGTGGACCCAAATAAAATTACTATCATAAAGAGGGTCCCTACTCCACAAAATCATAGGGATGTCAAGAATTTCTTGGGCTTAATTGGATACAATAGGAGATTGATCAAGGATTTCGGCAAAGTAGCCTTACCATTGTTTGGACTATTTGCCAAGGACCTTGAATTTTGTTGGTTAGAATGTTTCCAAGAGGCCACAGAAGTCTTAAAGGGAAATTTGACTACTTCACCCATACTCTAAGGCCCAAATTGAGCTCTTCCTTCCGACATCCATGTTGATGCTTCTGAAAAATATATAGGAGCATTTACTTCATTAGAAAAAAAAAAATCAAGGCTAAATTGAACTACACTGTGGTCGAAAAGGAAGTCCTATTTGTTGTCCACTCCCTGAAAAAATTCAGAGGCTACATCATTGGTTATCAAACCTTTGTGCATACTAACCATCATTCCATCAAATACTTAATGAAAAAACCTGATGTGAATGATAGAATTATGATATGTTGTTTTTATTATAGCAGTTTGATTTAACTATCATTGATAAGCCAAGTAGAGAAAATGTAGTTGCAGATTTTTTGTCTAGACTTGCTTTGCCTGTTGGTGATGAAGAAATGGTTGATAATCAGCTGCTAGATGAGTATTTATTTTCTATTTCGGCCCTCCCTCCATGTTTTGTTGACACAAACAACTACCTAGTTGTTGTAAATTTCCCTCCAAATCCGTCATCCAAGGAGAAGGGCATAATAGTAAGGAAGAGCACCCCATTCACTTGTATTGGGGGCAATCTCTTCAAGTTGGGCCTAGATCAAATTTTTAGGAGCTGTGTCAGGGAGTAGTAAGTCTTTAACATCTTTCTAGCATGTCATGATGGGCCTTGAGGATGTCACTTTGCAACCAAGAGGAAAACTTTCAAGGTATTGGGAGCTAGCTACTATTGGCCCACTCTCCACTAGATTGCAAGAAGATATACCAGTCGATGTGATTAGTGCCAGAGAATGGGGAAAACTACTCCCAATGATGAAAGTCCCTTGCAGCCTCAGGTGGATCTAGAGTCATTTGATAAGTGGGGCTTGGATTTCATGGGGCCCATTGAGACACCATCAGAGCAGAAAAAGTACATAGTTATATGCACTCATTATTTGACAAAGTGGGTTGAGATCAAAGATATCAAGGTAGAAATAAAGGCAAAAGTAGCTAAGTTCTTAAGGGAGAATGTATTCTACAATTTTTCATACCCTAGAGAACTAGCCACTGATCAGGGAGCTTAATTCATATCACATATAATAGAGAATTTTTTTGGGAAACCATAGGATAAAACACAAGAAGTCAACTGCCTATCATCTTCACACCAATGGACAAGCAGAGGTCACTAACAAAGCATTGGAAGGCATCCTCACCAAGGTTGTGAGCAGAAACAGAAGATATTGTGTTGATAGACAAGTGGAGGCCACTTGGGCCTATAATACAACCTGGAAGACAACCATTGGTTTCACACCTTATGACTTGGTCTATGGAAAGAAGGCTTTGCTCTCCATTAATTTTGAGTACAGTACTTTGATAATGGCAGCACAATTAGATTTTGATTTTACAAAGTTGCAACAGGAGAGTTTTCTCCAGTTGAATGGTATGGATGAATTCAGGATGCAGGCCCTCATACATACTAGAGTTATCCAAGTAAAGACGAAGGTTTGGCATGACAAGAACATTAAGTACAAGCATTTTCAAGAATGTGATTGGGCTCTACTATATGACTCCATGTTCAAGGAATTCAATTGTAAATTGATGACAAGGTGATTAGGCCCATACTTGATAGCGAAGTGCCATGACAATGGGGTTATTCAAATTAGGACCATTGATGAGGAAGGAATTCCATTTCTTGTCAATGGATATAGATTGAAATATTATAAAAGACCTATATCTAGGTAGGAATTCCTCAGCACCATTAGTAAGGAGGTAACCATGATTGGAAGTGTCTTAGCTTCCCAGTTACATATTTCTTGAAGATTGTTTGTTTTTTTTGAAGAAAGAGAAAAAATAAAAAACTAAGAGGCCTAGGTGAAAACCTCTATGAGGTATATGAGGCAAACTCTTGGGTTAAAAACCTCCTAGAGGCAGCCCATGTGTGAAAAGAAATAAAAATAAAAAGATCCCTAGGTGAAAACCTCCTTTGAGGTGCCTAAGGAAGGTAGGTAGGATCTTCTAGGGCAGCCTGTGTGTCTTTCGAAAAAAATAGAGAAAAAAACCAAAAGAATACCATGGCAGGGACCTCAAACCTGTCCACTAATAAATTATGTGATTTTGTAGGTTTTGAAGGCAATAAAAGATGCAGGGATATAGGGAAAAAATTCCAAGTATCATCTCATTTCCCCCTCCATTAACTCCATCTCATTCATGCCTACCATGTCCCCATCACTCACTGCCATTTTCAAGCATCAAAAATCATTGTTTTAGCATTTTTTGGCTTGATACAAGATGTCATGTAGTTTCTACAGGAAGATCCTATAGCACTACAAGATTTATTAAAATGCTACAGGGAAGGAGTCCCGATATGAAAAACATTATGCAGGCCTATTCTAGGTTGAGTGGTGACCCTACACCTCATCATATCTCACTCATCATCCATGCATCCTTGGTCCAAGACATCATATCAATACCTAAGTCTGTTTCATTAAGAAAACAAAACATAGGAGAGTGTCCAAAAAAACAAATCCAAAGGACATGTCCTCCCTTGCCTCTATCATTCACTACTCCATTTGATCCTTTAGATCATTAGTCTCCAACTCCTAGACCACCACCAAGCCTCACTCTGGGAAAAATCACTGAAAACAGTAAGAAAAAGGTAGCTATAGGATTTCCTATTGCAGCTACAAGATCTCTTATAGCAGCTTGTGCTGTCATTGCAACTAACCTAAGCCCAAATTCTTCTTCCCAACAAGAGCAAAGCGGAGCACCAACATCTCTTAACACCTTCTTTCTCCTAGACAAAGCTCCATAGTAGCAGCACCACCAAAGATGTAACAAGCACCTACACACATGGCCCTACAAGCAATCAACTACATAAGCAGGGAGAAATACACTGGAAGAAAAAGAGTAACACTTCCTTGATCAGAAACACAGAAGGCTAATCCTCCAAAATGCTTCAACCAACAAAAGGTAGGCAAAGGTATGGAAGCTCACCCAACTCTTCCTCAAGTATGATATGATAAAAAAGGTATAAGTGTTGAAAAAATATCTTTTTATAAGCTCAAGGTGGCTAGTTAACTTGGCCACCCTTAGCTTGTGGCCAAAATTGAACTCCTAGTCAACATCTCACATCGAAGTTTCAAATCAATGGGAATCAATAAAAAAGGTGGTTGATTTAGCTATGTGAGGGTGGTTGATAATTATGAGGGGCAAGTGCATGATCACCAATAGTGGGCCAACAGTCCTAATTAGGAAATCATGTACCATTGTGAGCCATCACAACTCTCCAAAGCCTCGACCATAAATGGCATAAAAAAACCAAAATTTCATGCACTTTTTTCTCATTTCGACATCATGAAGATAGGGACTAGCTTGGAAATCCATCAAAGAGTCGGACCCTGCTCTAGCCATCCTACAGGAAGCTACAAGAAACTCAGAAACCTATAGGAAGCTACAGGAAGCATTGGAATTCCACAAAACGTCTGCAAGGGGGTGTCAAGGGTCAAAGTGGTGATTAATTATCATATTCCCAAGCATCATACTAAAATTAAGTGGCCCATCTCTCCTTTGTTCATGAATTGATAACTAAAAATAGAATGCAGCCTTCTAGTAATTACAGTGAGCTTGAGAATTAGACAGAATTTGAGAAATTTAAGGAAGTTATGTGAATGTAATAAATTGTATGAATTACAGTAATCCACGAAATAAATTTTAAGCTCTTAACCTCCCTCGAACCCATATTGAAGTTAGCCTACAATATCTCCTACATTTAGCTATAACCAGAGAACAGAAATGGGAGCAAGATTCAATAGAAGAGAACCTACAAATAGATCAAGGATTCACATTTATCCCCCTATGGTAGATATATTTACGAGGCATCACTGTTTAGGCTTCTTTGAGTTTTTCAAGGGGTATGATGATGATATAGCTTGTTTGGTAAATTTAATGTTCTTAAATTTCTTACATAAATTATCAACCAGAGTTGGTAAACTTGTGAAGTGCAAGTGAACTATATATGCTAGAAGGCTTCTTGAGTTTATTAAAATGATGATTGTGTTTATTTTAAGGATTTTGTTTATTCTTATGTTCCTAATGAAATTGATGATTTATAATTAAATTCCTAAAATCAAATCTGAAAATAAAATTAAAACAAGCTATCATGATCCTATTTAACTAACTATTGTTAGTTTCAAAATAACTACTATGCAAGGTAATGGAAAAGAAAAACTACTTTGTAAATTCTACAAAAAAACTTCTTTAAGATAAATTATTTTTTTAAAAGAAACTAAAAATAAAGTTATTCTAAATTTTGTGAGTAAAATACTTAAGTTCTAGAAAGACAATTATTTATGCTCTAAAATATGATCATTTCTCTTCTAGAATGAATTTATAAAGCATCCTATGTTAAGATCTATACAGTGTAATTAACAATTCAAATTTGAAATGATAAAGCAAAAAATAGAAGGAATGCAATCTAATATATGCATTTTCTATGAAAATAAGAAGAGTATATACATGGTTCTATTTAAGAAAGCATATAAATGATTGAGATTTGTAGACAACAAAAGAAAGATTGTAAACAAATGACTACTAAGAAATTGAAGCTACGATAATGAAATTCTAGAAATAACGAAAATGAAATGACTGAGCTAAATGTAAAAGATTGAACCTCAACTGTCTGCAGGGGCCCTCCACTAAACATCAGGTTTTAGAACTTTAATTCAATAGCTAACTACACATGAGATTGACGAAAATGCTTCTTCAATTAAAGAGAATAGAGTTGTAAAACTTCAAACAGTCATTCCAAGATTACATGTGCCACCTTTCTTTATTTTTACAGATTATGTATATATAATTCATGCTCAACAGATTGAGACTTTTATGCCATATAAAACTTAAAAACATTCTAGCTTGAATTATGATATATAACAAAGTAATAAAATTTCTCTACAATTTTCTATTTGGAAAGCAAATCGGAGAGTAGTGATTTATCTAAACTCTCACTGCTCCTCTTATCCACATATTGACTTTCTTCTTTGACTGCACCACTGGGTGATTTCCTTAATTATTTGGCTCAGGAAAAGAGAAGGAGATCCATGAGGAGATCAATCCCCATCTACCCATGTGCTTCTTTGCTTGGCTGGCATACTAGAATCTGACAAACCATGGAGATAGCTACGGAATCATGAAACAACTATAGAATTGTATTAAGTTTGTAGCTATTGCAATATTTTAACTTAATAATAAGGCACATTAATAACTATGAAAAATAAGACATCTGAGTACCTTACCATATCAGGCTCTATAGTTTACTTCTTATTTGAGTTGATAGAAATGATTAAAAGAGGAAAACTGAATGAAAAGAGTGTCAAAAACAAAACAGTCATGAGGCTCTACATTCCCCCATGATGGCGTTTTTACATGTCCTCATGCAAAACAAAAAACTAATGTCTCATGCTTAATTGCTACATTTCTTTGAGACCTATGCAAGTACATCCAAAATTCATCTTTTTCCCTTTCTTTCCAACCCCTACCATCCTTGGCTATTTCATGAGAATCTTGTACTCTAGGTTTATGACTTGTCTTTTTAGAGCTCTATTTTTCCACTTCAACTTCTTATTTTTCGTATACCATAGACTTAGGTGTAGAAGAAGATTTTCACTCTTAGCTATTTGGATTTCACTCTGTGCCTTTAGGGTTTGATTCTCCTTTTGAATGTACTAGTGTCAGCAGCTCGAAAATTTCTCGTTTTAAAATATTTATCACTCAAGGTTCTTGTGGTTTACTAAACTAGACTTCTTCTTGATTTAAAACTGACGTTCTTAGTGTGTCTCTTTTCTCCAAGGACTCGATATAATTTTTACAGCATCAATTTTAGGTTTTCTTTGGCGTGGGCTCTGAGGAGGTGAGATGAAATTTGGTGGAGAAATCCTTGAATCTTCTTATGCTTCTAAGTCGATATGCTCTATACTTTTTGAAGGTAGTTCTTTTGTTGCTGGATTGAGTCAGGTACTTCTTCTTAAACTTTTCACAGGAGGCATTTGAATTTTTTCTTTCTTCCTTTCTATCTTAGGCTTTTCTATTTTGGGTGTGCTCCCTGTCTTATTTTTGGATTTCTCTCTTCTAACATTTTTTTTGTTTATATTCTTTAAAATTTCTACAAGAGGAATATCATCCTCTGATGGCTCCAGTGGCTGTTGTTTTTTTTGTTCCACTACTTCTTCAATTTTTCTTTTTCTCCCTCTCTTGGATTTGTTGCTACTCAGTTGTTCTTGAGTACCTTCCATAAAATGATTCCTCACTAAAAACAATTCCCAATTATCAGCCACATTTTTTAAATGAAATTCAACAAGGATTTTAACAAGACCATGGTTCTACAGGTTATTCTCTATAGACTAAATTTTCCTTTGAACATTCCCAAACATCTTACTTAGACTATTAAGTAAGAAAAATGGAAGATTTATTTCATTATCCTCAATAAAATTCATCAGCAGTCAAATATGATAGAAAAACATGCATCTAAACCTCCCTTCGCAGGTAAAAAAAAATTGAATTATCAAAAGTAAATTTCTCCATTTACTTTTTAATGTTGTGCTCAGAATGCCCTTCTTAAAAATGCTAGTGTTCATTCTAGGGTTCTTCAAAAAAACCTTCCAGTCCTCCCTCTCAATACCTCTGTTTTTAAACCATTTTTCTCCAATTCGAGGCAATTTAGTAGCCTCGGAAACGAAGGACTCTGTTTTGTAAATTTCATGTCCCCTATCTCGACTTCCACCCCATCAAAAGCTCTAGAAAAGGATTTGGTTACTTGTTTGGGGAAATCATCGAATTTCTCCACAAACTCCAACCAATGTGCTTTTTGCAATAATTCTCTTATCTGTGGATATCCTTCTAAAACATTTCTCCCTACTAGTTCTATTATGTCTATAACCTGCATCGCTGAGAAGCTTTGTCTCAAGATTGTTTTGTTTGACAAGGTAGGAGGGTTTCATAAGGTTTCAGAGCAATGAGGATGAGAGTGCGAATGATGGGAGTGTAAGTGGTAAGGGTATAAAGAAGTGTGATATAATCTCACCATTAATACCATGAATCAGCATGATTTGGGTGATCAAATTAATAAAATTGGGATGTGAGTTGGAGAATAAGTATAATTATGAGTGAATGGAAGATTAGATCTGATTTGACATGATATTATCAACTCTTATTAATAATGATTTTGAATTCTAGTAGTACGATTCCTATATGATTCATACATTTAATGTCTTTGATCCCTAGTATCAAATTAAAGACTTACATACCTTTGAATTATTTCTTTCTAACCTTTGTTTGTTCTCCTTTATATTATGTTCAGGTGCTTTGCATTGGAGGGATTCAATCACTTTTTCAATTTTTTCATCAAAAATTCCTATCAAATTGGCTGCAGAAACATGTTAGAGCTATAGAAACTCAGTAATTATGTAGCTATTTTTATTTTTGAAAAGAAAAGTGTGGGATATAAAGAAAAATGGGTTTAAAACAAGTACGATGAAAATTTAAGGTCTCAAAATTTGATTTTCACCTTAGATTTTCTAATATAAACATGCCAACCAATTGTTTGGGTTTCAAGTTTATACTATATTATTTATTTATTTTATTTATTTATTTTATTTTAAATTTTCTTTTATTTTTTAGAAGGAAAAATTACTTTAATTCAAATATTATCTTACAAATATTTGATAAATTCTTCCTTGGTTAATGGCCTATGATAGATTCTCAGTGGATGACCATTCACAAGAAAAGTGGTCCTCTCTTGATCAACAGTTATGATCCTAGCTGTAACATTATCAAAGATTGTTTCATTCTCATAAGGCCCAAGCCAATAAGTTTGAAATCTCTCTTGGAAATATTTGAACTATGAATCAAACAATAATTCCCAATCTCTTGCCTGCATATTTCTCTCTTTGATATATTGGTCAAGCCATCTAGATCTTTGTTGTTGAACTAGATTGGTTATTTGGATTGCATATTTTCTTATCTCATCAAGTTCATTCAGTTGCTCCATTGTTTTTTTTTTTGTGCCTATCAAAGATCAAGACCCAGTTTGACTGTTGTCTTGAAAGTTTTGACTTGAAACTCAATAGGAAATAGGACTTATTTCCCATAAACAAGCTCATAAGTAGTATGTCTTGTAGTATTTTTCCGTGTGGTACAGTATGCCAATTTTTTCTATGTAGATGCACAATTTTGGAGAGAATTTCTTCAATGACTTTATTGGTGGACTCCACCTATCCATTTTCTTGAGGATGATATGGAGTAGACTTTCGATGTTTAATTTTGTATTCCTCCATTATCTTTTTTACCAACTTGTATGTGAATTGAGTACCTTGATCTGTTACAATTTCTTTTGGGCCACCAAAACAACTAAAGATATCCTCAAAAATATATGAAACTACATCATTTTCAGTAGCAAAAAAGAAGTTCTTTAGCTTCTACCAATTTTGTAACATAATCAATGCAAACAAGAATGTAACTTTTTTGTCTCGAAGGTGGATTGATTGGACCAACAAAATCCATAGCCCATTTTTCAAAAGGCTCAATAACTACTTGAGGTTGTAGAGGCATCTCATCAGAAGGAACAGGTTTCCCCATCCTTTGACAACTATCACATCTCTTAACATACTCCCTGGCATACTTATAAAGGGAAGGCCAATAGTATCCTAAGAGAAGGATTTTGTAAGAAGTTCTTTTATTAGCGAACTGTCCTCCACATGGTTCATCATGACAAGATTTCAATATCTCTGGTAATTCATCTTCTTTAACACATCTTCGGATGATTGGATCTAGCCATGTTTTATACAATTCTTCATTTATCCATTAATAAGATGCAGTAATTTGAATTATATTCCTTTTTTCTTGAAGAGAAAAGTATGCTGGTTATTTTCCTGTAGCCAAATAGTTAGCAATATCTATAAACCATGGATATTTAGTAAGTACTACAAACAAATATTCATTTGGAAAATTATCTTCTATAGCCATGTCATTGTTATTATTTTGAATCCTTGATAAAGGTCAACAACTGTAGTTTGTTTTCCAAGTCAATCCAAAATAGTAATGTTAAACTCTAATAGCAACAACAACCATCTAGTGATTCTACCATTAGTGGTTGGTTTATTCATTAAGTATCTAATTTCAAAATGATCAGTATGTACAAATTTTTCATAGCTAGTAATATGATGTCTGTATTTATTGATGGCATGAACAATAGCTAAAAACTCCTCCTCTGTGACAGTATAATTTAAATATGCAGGAGTCAAATATTTACTAGTGTAATAAATGGCATATGGAGTTAAGTCTTTTTGTCCTAGTACAACTCCTAAGGCTATGTCTGAAGCATCATTCGAAATTTCAAAAGGTAATTTCCAATTTGGTCCTCTATGAATGGGTGCTTCAAACATTTTCTCTTTTAATGACTCAAAGGCCTTTTGGCAATCAGAATTCCAATTAAATTCACAGTATTTTGTGAGCAGTTTAAAAAGTGGAGATGCAATTTTTGTAAATTTTTCAATGAATCTTCTATAATAACTAGTGAAACCAAGAAAACTTCTAAAATCTTGTTGACAAGTTGGAATTGATAATTAAGAAGTAAATTCTACTTTAGATGTGTCCACTCTAATTCCATTTCCTAAAATATGTTGTCCTAAAACAATTCCCTCATTAAACATCATAAAACATTTTTCACGGCTTAATGAAAGATTTGCCTCTTTACATCTAATGATAACTTTTTCCAAATTTTTAAGAGTTTCTTCAAAAGAATTTCCATGAACTGTAAAATCATCCATATACACTTTCACACAATCATGAATTATATTAGAAAAATGCCTAATACTCCTCTTTGGAATGGGTCAGGAGCATTACATAATCCAAAAGGAATTACTCAGTAAGCATAATTTCCCCATGGGAAGGTAAAGGTAGTTTTATCTTAGTCTTTTGGAGATACTTGGATTTGATTATACCCACTAAAACCATCTAAAAAGGAAAAATATTCTTTCCTGCCAATGTATCTAACACTTGATCTATGAAAGGGAGTGGAAAGTAATCTTTTAAAGTGGCTTGATTCAATTACCTATAGTCAATACACATTCTCCATTTTCCATTTTTTTTAGGAACAATTACTAAGGATGAAACTCACCGATTGTCTGATATTGCATAAATTAAATTGACATTCAAGAGTTTTTGTAGTTATTCTTTAACAATCTCCCTTAGATTTGGATTCATTATTCTTTGAGGTTGTAGAATTGGTTTGGAATTTTCTTCAATGTAGATATGATGTATACAAGTGTTAGGATCAATTCCCTTCATCTTATTATATTCCCATGCATAAGCAAATGAATGTTCTTCTAACATATTGGTTAATTATTTGTTTGGAAATTATTCCAAATTATTGTTGATATTCAAAGTTTTTCCTTCAAATATTTCAATTGTAGAATTGCCAAATTTTTCTATAGAATGAAAATATAGTTGACGGGATGATAAATATTCAATATTGCATTATTCTTGAAAATTTTAACTAGATTCACGATATGATGAAGATTCATTATTTTCCATTAAATTTAAAATTTGATCTTCTTCACCTATTTGTGAAGTAGCAAATATTGTTCTTATATAAAAGTCATCATCTATCCATTCTTCATTTTCAACCTCTACTAATGTTTTTGCTGGTAGATATAGTTTGGATTTCTTTGTTGTACTCCCATCAGAAATGAGCATATCACTAGATCTACAACTTAAAAAAGCATCATTTGTGGCTAGCCATGGTCTTCCTAGAATCAATGGATGTCCTCCTAGGTTATTATTTTGTGTTAAAATCATAAAATAAATAGGGTATTCCCAAGAATCTAAGGATACATATATGTCTTCTAATACATCATCGGGCTTGATTATAGATCTATCTACCAATTGTAAAAGTGTAGGTGTATATTGAAGATTAGAAAGTTTTAATTGATTCATAGTTTTTCTACTCATGATATTTAGCGTTGCTCCTAAATAAGTCGATGTATTTGGGATCTCCACACCATTGATGTGTGTTTTCACAATGGGACTTCTTGCATCAATATATTTTTGACCCATCAAGTTATTTGCAATTTTTCCAACTAGTTGGATTCTTTTGATTTCTTTTATTTTTCTTACAGGTCTTTTTATGCTCAAATCCCTAATTGTTTTTGCGAAAATTGGTATTTCCTTAATTGCTTGAAGAAAAGGAATCTTTATGCAAACATTCTTTAGTTCATCTAACATGTCATAATCAGGCAATAAAATCTATTTTTCTACCCCTTCATCAATTTTTAATATTTCAGGGAAAGGCGGTTTTGAAATAGATATTGAAGGTTGTTCCATAATAGGAGCTGAGTTATTTCAATGTGTTGGAGTAAACTTTTTTTTTTAGTTTTTCCTTTTTCATTAAGAGACTTTTCTTTTTCAGAGATATTTTCTTTTTCACTTTCTTGAATAACAAGTGATGGAGACTTCTTCTCTAATATTCTACAAGATCTACGTTGAACATTGTTTAAATCTAGTGGATTTATCATGTAGGTTTGAAAATTGTGTCCTTCCATATTGTAAATAGGTTTTGAATTTTTACTATTATTTGTATTTGGGAGTGGTTGGGAAAGAAATTGGTTTGGTCTTTGACGAAATGGTAATGAAAGTTGTGGATTAAAATTGTGAGGTTGAGTTTGTTGAATAGGCTGACGATAATATTGTGGAGGAAAAGAAGGATATGGTTGTTCAAATTGTGGAAATTAAGGATATTGAAGGTATTGAGAGCATTTTCCAGAAGGATTTTTCCACACTTGTGGCCAAGGTTTTGGCTAAGGTTTCCAAGGCATTGAGGTAGTCCAATTACTTTGTGAATATTTTGCAAGTGGTTGATTATTCAAACCTTGATTTGTATTTGTCAGTGGATTCTACCAAGGTCTTTTAGCAATAAAACAGAGACGATCTACCTGATTTAGCACTCCTTCTTGATAGATATATTTTAGACCTAATATTGAGGGACATTCTTTTGTATCATGATTTTCTACACAAATAACACAAGTTTCTACACTTTTTAAATCAAGAGGACATTCTCTCAAGGCATGTTTCTTTTTGCACTTAGGGAAAAAATGGACAATGTAGGATTTTCAGCTTTTTATTTGTTTTCTATTTTAAGGGTGTCAATTTTTTCACTAAGACTCCCTCAAATATTTGTTTAAAATTATCAAGCAAATTTCCTAATTCTGCTCTACTTACTGTCCCAACTACGGATTTATTAATCCTTGATAAAAGAGGATCTCTTATATTTTTCCCATTTCTTGCTTTGCCTCTTGAAATGTGTATGCACAACTCACAAATTTATCCTAGTGACAACTGAGAAATTTCTCCCTTACCCATTAGATTGAGAAGATCAATCCACTCATCTCTAAAGGATTTCAATAAGAGAGCTTTCAAATATTCCACATCTAGATTATTCATTTTTTCTCTCTTTACATTGTAAGCAAATCCTTTGATGAAATCTTCAAGATTTTCATATTATTTTTTTATAATTTTAAAGACTTCATCTTTAATGCTATTCGCCATACAATAATCCTTATATTTCCTTAAGAATGTAGTTTTAATTTATTCCCATGTTCTTATGGAGTCTATTCCTAAACTCATAAACCATTTTAGTGTTACAACTTTAAGGGTTGTATGGAATAATTTCAACTTTTGAGCATCATGTAGATAACCATATGATCTACACAAGACTTCAAATTCAAAGAGAAATGTCTCAGGATCTTCACTCCTTAATCCATGAAAGTTTGGAAGGATAGAGGGTGATATATTTTTCATTGTTACAGTTGTATCTTCATCGAGGATAGAAAATCCAAAGGGTTGTACACTTATATATTCTCCTCTTCCTCTTCCTCCACCTCTTCCACCTCGTCTTACACCTCCTATTCCCCCTCCAATCCTAGGATGTTCACTAGTAAATTATGTACCTCTCCTTTCCCTTCTCCAGCCATTGTAGATTTTTCAGAATTAAGATAGGGTTCTAGTTTTGATTGTAAAAATGGGTTTTCAGCTTCCTCTAGTTCCTCTGGTTCTTCTATGAATGGTTTGAAGTAGGTTCTTCTTCCTCTTATTTAGTAGGACTTCCAACACTAAGCTATAAGTTTTTCTCCAATTGAAGATAGGAAAATTATTCCTATTGTTGGGGATATGGGACCTTCTTCTATTATTGCTTTTGTTGATGAAGTTGGTAAATCTCTAGGTTGGATTTCAAATATTAATACCTCAGGAATTTTATGTTTGCCTTCTACGGATGGAATTTGAGCTTGCATGAGTGGTGTGGCACTAAGAGGTCGTGGTGGGGTAAGTGATGTTGTTGGAATTAGGCTCTTTTCTCTACCTAGAAATCTACCTCTAGAGTCCCTTTCCCTATGCATATCATATTTTTTATTGTTTGTTTGTTGTTTTTTTATCCAAAATAAATCAAGACTTATATTTACACTTCCCCGGAAACAATGCCAAAATGTTTGGTCAATTTAATGTTCTTAAATTGTTTACATAAATTATCTACCAGAGTTGGTAAACTTGTGAAGTGCAAATGATATGTTAGAAGCCTTCTTGAGTTTATTCAAAAGATGATTGTGTTTTTTTAAGGATTTCGTTTATTCTTATGTTCCTAATGAAATTGATTATTTACAATAAAATTCCTACAATTAACTCTGAAAACAAAATTAAAACAAGCTATCATGATCCTGTTTAACTGAATATTTTTAGTTTCAAAATAACTACTTTGTAAATTCTACGAAAAGCTTCTTAAAGATAAATTGTGTTTTTGAAAAGAAACTAAAAATAAAGTTATTCTAAAATTTTTGAATAAACTACTTATGTTGTAGAAAGACAACTATTTATGCTCTAAAATAGAATCACTTCTATTCTAGAATGAATTTATAAAGTATCTTATGTTAAGATCTCTACACTATAATTAAAAAATCAACTTCGAAATGATAAAGAAAAACCAGAAGGAATGCAATCTAAGAGACGTATTTGCTATGAAAAGAAGAAGAGTATATACATAGTTCTATTTTAGAAAGCATATGAATGATTGAAATTGGTAGACAACAAAAGAAAGATTGTAAACAAATGACTATAAAGAAACTAAAGCTATGATAATGAAATTCTGCAAATAAAAAAAATGAAATTACTGAGCTAAACGTAAAATATTAAACCTCCAAAATCTGCAGGGGCCCTCCAGAAAACAAGAAGTTTTAGAAATTTAATTCAACAGCTAATTGTGCATGAGGTTGATGAAAATGTTTCTTCAATTAAATACAATAAAGTTATAAAACTTCAAACAATCATTATAAGATTACATACACCCCCCTAATTTTTTCTTACAATGTATATATATAGAATTCATGCTCAAAAGATTGAGACTTTTATGCCTTATAAAACTTTAAACAATCCTAGTTTGAATTCTAATCTATAATGAAGTAATAACATTTCTCTATGATGTGATATTTAGAAAGACAGTTAGAGAGTTTTGATTTATCTGAACTCCCACTGCTTCGCTTATCCATGTATTGACTTGCTTCTTTGTTTGTGCCACTAGGTGATTTCCTTAATGATTTGGCTGAGGAAAATAGAGGGAGATCCATGAGGAGATCAATCCCCATCTACCCATGTGCTTCCTTGCTTGGCTGGCGTACTAGAATCTGGAAAAACATGGAGATAGTTATGAAATCATGAAACAACTAGAGAATCGTATTAAT
This sequence comes from Pinus taeda, assembly GCA_000404065.3. NCBI lineage: Eukaryota > Viridiplantae > Streptophyta > Pinopsida > Pinales > Pinaceae > Pinus > Pinus taeda. Next base: position 34,516 of record APFE030596800.1, read on the forward strand.
TTTGTAGCTATTGCAATATTTTAATTTAATAATAAGGAACATTAATAAATATTAAAAATAAGACATCTGTGTACCTTACCATGTCAAAATCTATATATTACTACTTATTTGAATTGATAGCAATATGAAAACAGGAAAAATGGATGAACCCTCAAGAAAGAACAAGTTCTACCACTCTAACGAGAGGGTTGTCCACTACAATCAACCCTAATGTGATCAACAGAGTAACTGCAATTCCTCTAGGGATATAATACAGAAAAGAGGACAAGGCTAGCAACAATTTTGCTAACAAAAATTTCTTCCTAAATGATGAACAAACAATTGAATACAAAAATGGGGTCAGAAGGGAGACCCTTTCCCTATCCTTGGGATGAGGTCAGCTTCCACATCCTTAAGTACGTTTCTTGTGAAGGGATACCTTGTGTAGTCTAAAGTTACCGATTCAGACTCCTACCTAAGTTGAGATTCAGAGATAGAGTATCCATAAATGAGAGGCTTAGTGTGCCTTATCTCCTTTTACAGTCCATTATAAACATGATTGAGAAGATAAAAGAATGAAAGCACTAGTAGTTAATACAACATCGTATCATCAAGCTAATAGTGGAAGATACCTTAAGCCAATTAAGAATTCCTTTTCTTTGGTCCACATTTAGGGACAAGGGCAGAGAAGCCTTCCTTGAAGCCCAAGCCCTTGAACATGGTGGCACCCCTACCTCCAATGCTGAAGAGGAAGAAGAGGAAGAGGAAGGAGATAAATAATAAGAAGAGAAAAAAGAGGAAGAAGAGATAGACAAAATAGAGGAAGAATAAAATGAAGAAGAAGAAGAAGAAGAAAAAGAAAAATAATAAGAGGAGGAGTGGAAGGCAGAGACCAACACTGAGAAAAATAATGCGGAAGGGTATATATCTCCAAGATTTTCTTGTGAACCCACTGAAAAGGAGGTAGTTTTTGCCTTGGTTTCCTTGAGCACACCCCCCAAGTCCAAGAGGAAAAGGCAGAGGTAGACTCCCCTTTATTTTAGAATAAGTTGCTCAAAATAGAGAAAAATGTAGGAGAACCAATTGGACACCATGTCAAGCCTCTCCATGGAAGAACTTCAATGCAGGATGCCATCCAAATCATATCGACTATACCAAAAAGATCAATGGATGCAGTTTCAAATCAAGACATTGGCACAACAAGGGATCATGCCATTCCAAGATTATAGGCAATTCATAGAGTTATGTGACAAGAGAACCCTTGAAGACAGGGCCATATTAGCTGAATTCTACCTGCACAAGCTTACATTGATAGACTTGAATGTGTGGGACGTCAATGCAAAGTTGGGGGACTTGCAGCTGATGGCCCTTGCATCATGGATGAGTCATGACGAGGTCATGGTTGAGGAAGTGAAGAGAATAGTAAAAAAAGAGGAAATAGAGCCACTCTACATCAGAGTAGCATCAATAAATTCCCTGGTTGTTATTAGTAACCACAACATCATTTCCAATTACATTCCACTTGCACCAAGATACCTGGCTTTCCAAGAATAGGTCATATCTAATTTTTATATTGAAGAAGGCCATGAAAAGACTGAATATCAATTGGATTGGACTAAATCTCAGTCCACCTTTTTTGTTGGGCTTGTTGGAAGGTAGGAAGGAAGAAGAGGAAAGAAAGTAGCAGGAAGAGATAGAGAAAAATGTAGGGTTCTATTCTCAAGAGGAAACTCCATCAACAAGAGCTATGAAAGATATGGATATAGAATAACTTGCTGAGAGGATGAGAAACACATTCAGTAGGGTGGTTATGATGAGGCTCATAAACAAGAAAAATATATGGGTCACAATGCCACTCTCCAACCTATTAAAATTTAATTTTCCCACATTTATTTACATATTTTGTTATTTTTTTCTTAGTGAGAAGGGTGAAGCTGAGGTACTATGTCATGTGGCCTAATATGTATTAAATGCAGGAATTGCAGTAGTTTTGGGTTGACTTAAGTGCATAAACTTGAAGTGGGAAAGCAAGGGATATTTTAGGAGATTGGTCTCCCTCGTTAACTCCTAAAATCATTCAAAGATTACTCCACCATATCTCATCATCTTGGAGTTACTAGCAGCCAAGCAAGCCAAGTCCATTGGCAGCCAAGCTAGTGGCAATTAAGAAAGAGTCATTCTCGAGTTAGCGAGCCAAGTATCCCTATTTTCTAGCGAGTTGTTGGGAGCTTTAGTTTTGTATAAATAAGAGAGTCAAGGGACTCATTACGATTGGATTCTTTTTTGCATCCAAGAAACCATTTTGAGCTAAAACCTTGTGATTGTTATTGTTATGTTATAATTGACATTTTAAATATAATAAGAAATTATGTTTTGATCCAGCACTGATTTGACTCAAAGGGATAAATCTCGTGTTAGGGCTCAACCCTATCATTATAAGTTCCTCTTTTTGTATATATATTCTTAGATTAAAATGATAGTTAGTTGTTAAAGTTTATTTATGTTTTGTTTAGCTTAACAATTATTTGAAATATTGCTTAACCTAGTTTCCATTACTTTGAGAAGGTAGATCACTGGTGTAGTCGTGAAGGAAATCACTTCAGAAAATATTGTGACAGTGGCCTCTATCTCATCTCCCCCATGGGATCATGATTAGAGTGCCCTGCTCTCGTAGCCCCAAAAACAAAGTATGTCTTTTGGTCATTGCATAGCTTAGGGTTCATTATTAGCTAGATCATTGTTTATGATTTCCTGGAAGTACCTGCAGTTTTTATCATGTTTCCTTAAGTATTTTGTACTTTAAAAGGCATTCCATTTCATAGATCTAGTCCTTAACAATAGATACATCAGCTTTCAAAAATTCAATTCATATTTTCCATGTTTTCATGTACTGATTCATAAATCAAAAGAAAGGCATGCTTTTTTGCACAAATTATTGATTTGGAAGGAGGAACCCATCCAACCAGCTTCACGTACGTTCTCTGCAGCTTCTTCCAAAGAAAACTAGCCCATAGTCCGAACCTCTTTTTTGTAGCCACCATGAGCAAGCCACCTGAGGAAACTCCAACCTCTTTGGAGTGTTGGGCATAGTCTTAGGTAATGCGCACCTTCCCTACACCTTCTATCACCGTCATACATCTTTGTAGCACTTCATCTCACTTGTCTTCCCTTGCTAATCCATTCAGCTAACTTCCTCTAGCAAACTAGGACATGTTGTAGTAGATTAGGACATTATGTAGCAATTTTCTGTAGCAACTATAGGATCTCTTGTAGTAGCTATAGGATCTCCTGTAGTAGCCACAGGATCTCCTGTAGCAGCTCCAGGATCTATTGTAGCAACTACAGGATCTCCTGTAGCAGCCTGTTGGACCTTGTTTTGACCAAATATGGTAGTATAAGAGTAGGTTGGGCCCTCATATTGGATTCCATGCCTATCAGTGCAACCTAAGATCAGCTCTCCCATGCCTTCTCCATTTGCAAGATTAGAGAGAATCTCATAGCGTTTACATTTCTGAATTTAGCAATTAATTTTTATTTTTTTCCTACAAATGTAAAATGAGATAGTTATTGAATGTATGTATGAGTCCTAGAATGATATAATATCTTTCCATTACCAAACAATCCTAATAGCTAGAGGATAAATTGCAAGGTTATCATAGTCATTTTATGCAAGTAATTTGTGTCATTTCCTAGCTAGATGATTTATGGCATTTAATAGAATTTATTGTTCACTAACTTTAATTTCCTAAATAGGAAAGCATTTTCTCTCTTGCATTAGAACTAGCTTTACATTCACTATATGTAGTCAAACTCCTTTTATTCAATAGAAGAATGGTCTGGAACCATAGTGGTCTAGCGCTAGTTGAGAAGTGACATGAGTAGAATGTTGCATCTACTGTGTATATAGCACTGTCACCTCCAAGTTTGTACGAAACCCTAGGTTTATAAAGCAAAGTTGGTAGGTCTAAGAGTTGCAGCATCCTCTTTGCAATAATAAGGCTCATTAGCTACTTTGCTGAAGTCCTTGATAAACCTCTTATAATATCTCGCTAAGCCAAAGAAACTTCTAACATCCCTCTGCTTTTGAGGATTAGGGACCCTTTTTATGATGGAATTTTTTTTTTGGTCCACTTGTATTCCATCCTGAGATATTGAATGGCCAAGGGTAGTCCCTAATTCATTAAGAATTCACACTTCTTAGGACTAAGTGAGAGGTTCATTTCAATGCATTTATTAGGAATTTTCCCAAGTTAGAGAGTGCTTCTAGGAAGTCACACCCAAAGGGAGTGAAATCATCCATGTAGATTTCTACAGATTCATGGACCAACTCAACAAAGATGCTCAAAATTACCCTTTGGAAAGTGGTAGGGGAATTACGTAATCTAAAAGGATGGACCCTATAAGAAAATGTACCCCAAGGACATGTGAATGTAGTTTTGTCTTGGTCTTCAGGGTTGATCTAGATTTGATTGTAAATACTAAATCCATCCAGAAAATAGAAGAATGTCTTCCCTGCAAGACCATTTAAAACTTGATGAATGAAATGTAAAGGGAAATTATCTTTCTTGGTAGCTTTGTTCATCTCTTTGTAATCCACACAGATCCTCCACTTCCCATTCTTCCTTGGGACCAAAACTAGAGGCAACACCCATTCACTATCTAATATGGGGTATATGAACCCTACATCTAACATTTTTTGCAATTCTTCCTTTACTATGTCTTTGAGGGTTGGTTTCATTCTCCTATGAGGTTGGCACACAAGTTTGCATCAATCCTTGATATATATGTGATGAGTACAAACTAAAGGATTCACTCCTTTCATTTCTTTATAACTCTAAGAAAAGGCATCTAAGTGCTCTCTCATCATTTTGCACAAATTCTCTTCCTTCTTGGCTAAGAGAGAGGGTTAATCTTAAAGGTTCTAGATGGACCAAATTCTACAATTTTGACATGTGTAGGACTTGGGCCCACTTGGCATAACTCATTCCAAGCATTACCCTTAGATTCCTTCACATGCTCGTCAAGAGGCATGGTATTGGGGGGTTCGTTCTAGAGGATTTAGTAAATGAGGTCATCTTCATTAGGTTTCCCCCCTCCTATAACAACATCTAATGTATATATTGGATGGGATGTTGTATGATACACTTTAGCTTATTCCTCCTCCTGCAACCATGGGGGTAAGTCATGCTCAATGGATGGCTGAGAATGAGGGTACAGTACCAACTATTTGGAAAAATTCCCATTCTTAATGGTCATGTTCCCATCCTTGCAACTTATGTAAGCATGAGCAGTATATAGCCATGGTCTTCCAAGGATGAGAGGATAAACATTGAATTTGGTTTTGGGTTGGAGAAATAGGAAGTCAGTAGGATACTCCTAGGAGTCAATCGAGACCATTACATCCTTAACAACTCACTCAAGAGCCATTGTGGATCTATCTGCAAGTTGTGTCACTGTAGTCATCTTTCTCAAGGATCCTTGGAGATTTATCTTTAGCATGGTTTCTTTAGTCATAACATTGATGGAAGCCCTAAGATTAATCAAGGTGTGAGGGGCTATGATGCCACGAATGTGCACATCTACCATAAGACTTCTAGGATCTATATATTTTGGCCACATCACCCTCCCCAACATCAAATCAGATAATTGACCAATAACATTGATGGTGGGGGCATCTTTCTTTCTCCTACCAGGATGTGAAACATTTCTCTTCGATAAGCTTATTGTAGGTGGGAACATCCTTGATAGCTTGGACGAGGGGAATTTTAACACAAATTCCCAGAAGCTTAGTCTCTTCTAGGGTGTGTTGGTTAAAATGGATCAATATCTCAAGAAAACAAGGTGGATTTTCTTTAGGGTTACTCTCTACCTTTTCCTCTTCCACCTCCTTAGGTGGATATGGAGGTTTGTTACCTGGGAGCACTCTTCTAGACTTGAGGTTAATTTCTTGAATCTCTACAACCTAAGTAGGGTAATATGTTTCTCCATTATAGACATGTTGTGCCTACTTTTTATTCGATTTCAGATTGGGTTGAGTAGACATCTTAGATTTCTTGGGTGGAGCAGCATGAGTGAGTTGTGGTTGAGCTGGTGGATGCAGTAAAGTAGGAGGTTGGTTGAGTTGAGGCCTACACCCTTGTGATGGATTATTCCATTGAGGATGTGGAGAAGCATATGTCTGAAATTATTGACTGACAGGTTGGGGAGGGTAATGAGGTGCATAAGGTCAAGATGGAGGTGTGGAACATGGTGGATGAGTAGAAGAATAGCAAGGTGGAAAGGCTGTGTTTTGGTTGGGATAGTAATAAGACTAGGATACACCTTACATGCCTTGCTAGTATGGCTGAGGTCCTTGAGGCCTCCTTTGATTGATGAAATAGAGTTTCTCATCCCCACCTTCTTCCCCTTGGTATACAAATTTCAATCCAGGAAATGAAAAAAACTTATTTGTGGCATGGTTTTCCTCACACACTGAGCATAACTCTATAAGATTTAATGGACATTGATTTTATGGGGTGCCTTTTAGTGCATTTAGAGCAAAAGATAGCTAAGGAACTTTCTTATTCCTGTTGTCTCCTCTTGATCTGCATGGCATCCAGTTGCAAGGAAAAGGTATGTAGCATTTCAATTTTAAAATCCTCCAACATGTTTACAATTTCATTCTTGATGCATGATGTCGAGGGAGAGGAAATGACCAAATCTTGATTAGCCCCACCCTTCTTTCTAGCAACCCTAGAATGGTTTTTGAACACTGTTTTGATTTCTTCATAAGGTAGATGATAGATGTATCCCATAGATAGCATGTTGAGGGTTTCCAACATGCCCTCCCTAATTCCTTGGAGAATTATTAACTTGAGTGATTCAGGATCAAGGGTGCATCTAGCCCTCCTATAACTAATATGGAAGCTTTCCTCATAGTCTTCCAGGGATTCATCAGGTCCGAGATTCATTCTAAAGATTTCCACTTTGAACCTACAATAGTCCTAGGACTTGTTGTTAAAGGCTTGTTTCATTTGAGCCCAAGTCGTCATGTTATCCCTAGGTAGAGTCGTGAACTAGCACAAGGTTGCATCCTTAAGGATAGATGGGAACAACTTCAACTTTTGTTCATCAGATGTATAATCATAAGTCCTACAGACAACAGAAAAATCAAACATAAAATTGTCAAGGTCCTCAAAGGTTAAACCATGGAAGTGGGGAAGGGAAAAAGGCTTATATTATTTATTCTAGAATCTCCATTAGTTTCTATGATAGGGAAAACCTCGTCATTCCTATTTTCATCCATGGTGTGGGTATGTGGAATGCGTTCTTCTTCTTCCCCAATAGGTTCTTCAAATATCTTGGGTTGTTCATCTAAGAGGTCTTCTAACTCCCTTATAGTCAAAGAGGGAAGTTGACAATGATGGAAAAAGAGTGAAGGTTGATGATTTGATGGTGTGGGTACGTTTGGAAAGAATTTACCTAGAGTGTCTCTACTCCTACAAGGCATGAAACAAATTTTTTTCCTTTTATATTTTTTTTTCAAAACTGAATGCAAAATAGAAAGAAAACAAGAAATAAAATATACCAAGAAACCTCCCCAGAAATGATTCCAAAATGTGTTGACTCATGGTATTGCACACTGAGTGTTGCAACTCCCAGAGGTTCCTCAAATCTATTTATTAACCTGGGGTTCGTATAAACATTGAGGTGATAGTGATATATACACGGTAGATACAATTATACTCATGCCACCCTCAACTAGGTTATTTTATCATTCGACCTCCAATACCATTCTTCTCCTGAACTAGGAAAGATTAACTACTAAAATCATGATTCAAAAGCTAGTCCTAGTGTAGATAAAGTAAATGACGTTCAAATCTAACTTTTAAATGTTATCAACTTGTAAATGCTACTGAATCAATCCATGAGAAAACACAAGAATTATGCTAACTACAGAAAGGAAAGCTATACTAATTACAATCAATCTTCTACCTATCTAATTCACATGAAAAAAAAATATTATTCTACCAATTGACATCTCAAGAATTCATGCATCATTATCTATTTCACACTTGCAGATTAAGTAATGCCCTAATTTCCATATTCTGATGAAGGAACTTATGTTATTTTATCTTAAAGTAAAGGAAAAGGAATGGAGGGAATGGCCTAAGTGGTACCTATGATTATGGATTCCAAGATGGGGGATTAACCTACAACTATACCAACCTACATTGGCATTGCAGGTGAAAACAGGGGTAAAATAAGCTTCTATAGGTGTGCTACAAGAAGTTGCTACAGGATTCCTATATTGCTACAAGAAGTCCTGAAATGTTACAAGAAGTTTTCCTAGAGGCTTTGGAGGGTAAGGATGACGGGATAAAGTGATGTAAAGATGGATTAAGGTTATGGGAAATGTATGGAATCTTACCAACACGTCTAGCCAAACCCAACACTCGAGGAAGGCCAACTTTGGGCTAAGAGGGCTACTCACGGTGACCTAAAAATAGAGATCAAGAACATTGGTTGGGATTCATCAAAATGGAGTGGAGAATTCCTGTATGGAGGTCGTGATAGTATCCCTTTCCTATAGATCCAACAGTCCTGCAACATCACATGCACATGTTCTTCTTTTCATTTGCAAAATTACAATTAATGGTGGAAAAGATGAGTTGAATTTGGAAACTATCTAATTTATGTTAATAAATTTATATATGCAATGAATTAAATTCTAGTCTAAAAAATAATATATAAAGAAATATAACAAATGTATACTTTTCCAATAAATCATAAACAAGAAATCACACAATGTTTTTTTGATGTGATGGTGGAGTTCTCTAATCATGCTCCCATGAGAGAGATGAGATGGGGGCCACAGTCACAAACATTTTAAGGAACTATACTCTACTGAAATGCAACAACTAATAAAAGAATTTAAGCTAAAATAAGCATAAATAAATAAGAGGCACCTAATCTATTGGGATTGGGCCCAAACCCAAGAGCTTCAGCCCTCTAGACTAACTCTGTGATGGATCAAAATGAAACTTCACAATATCATTCCAGAAATGTCAAATACATCATCCAAAATAGCAGTCACAAGTGCTTGAGCTCAATATCCTCTTAGCTACAAAAAAAAAAAAATTGAATCCTAATGAGTTCCTTAGCATGTTTATTTACACAAAATGGTAGCTATTGACCACTCCCTAGAAAATAGAGATGTTTTTCTCCCAAACTCAAGAAAGGTGGATCTAGATCTTCCTTGAACTGCACTGGCTTAGTTATCAATGACCTTAAGTTGATGAGAGATATAGTGGTGATATTTGACTAATTGGAGGATTTAAGGAGATGGAAAACCTCCTAAAATTTCTCCTTGTTGTCTACTTTTAGCTCATGTACTTAGATTATCTCAAAATTGCTCTAATTCCTAAAATTAAGTCATATTGGTCACATGACATAGCATGTCAGGTCCCTATAATACTAGTGATTCCCCCATTACTATTTTCATTGTATCCCTTATTGTTATTTTTGTGCCCCTATTGTCCCCATAGTGTTATTATTGTGCCCTTATATTATTATTGTTAGGTCAACTTTGGTTATATTCTGACCCCTTAAATGCCTATATATAGAAAGGAGGTTTTTTCATTTGAAACATCCAAGAATTGTTCATTTGTGTAATGTAAAGGAGGTTTCCCCCTCAAAGAGGCTTATTTCTAAGGCGTTGATATATCTTTTCTATCTTTTTGTGCACTGGTTTCATAACATTTGGTCTCAGAGCTTGGATTCTAGGGTTTCGCTTCTCCAAACAGGTCATCGTGGAATTTTCGCTATAACTTTTTCTGCAACATTTCAGAAGCGAAAATAAACACCTAGTTGAGCCAAAACCTTCCTTCACCTTAGGTCAGAATTTCTGATCTTGTCTCACTATATGTGAGGAGATATGATCCAAGGATGTTAGGGTTTTTATAGGATTCCGAATTATATCTCAAATAGTTGACCTAGGGAAAATCATCGTAACGTTTTCTTGGAGCATCAGATTGAAATTTTGTAAGAAGTTATAGAAAGAGGACAGACTGTAGTTACCTGTGTATAAGTTTCATATCCTAAGGTCAAAAAAGTGACACGTGGCACTTCGTACAAGATCACTCTACTGAAGCAGTCTATAATCAAGCCATTGTGGGAGATTCGGCATAACTCTTCATTGGAGAATCCAACATTGATCAGAGTTGTGGGGTTAGAAATAGTACTTAGAGGGTTACCGCATGAAGCAATTTCAGACCTTAGAGATCCAAAATTATAGAGATTCAACAGATTCAATATCGAGCTCCTACAAAGCGAAAAAAGGTGTGTTGTTTTTTTTTTTTTTTTTCATAAGTTTGGTTTTAAAAATTAGTTTGAAGGAATTCAAAGGGCATAGTGAAGCATTATTATCATTAATTTATGCCCTGAAGAAAGAAAATGGAAAAACCTAGTAAGAAAACTGAAAGATCTAACATGACTCGTGAAGAAGAGGAAGAAATGAAATATGATATATCAAAATTACTAGACCAAGTGTAACAAATTTCACTCGCACAAAATGTAACATAAGCTAAGATGGATGGTTTAAAGAAAGACGTAGAAGCTAACATGTATGGCATGGAAGCTAATATTTATGGTTTAAATAAATACGTAGAAGCTAATATGAATGACATGGAAGCTAAGATGGATGGCGTGGAAGTTAATATGGATGGCGTGGAATCTAAGATAGATGATTTAAACAAAGGCATGGAAGCTAAGATGGAAGATTTGAAGACATATTTGACAAAGTTTCTACAAGAAATTCTTACTAATGGCGAAAGGGTAGTAAAGGAAACTCATGATGAGAAAAAAATAAATGTTAATCATGATTTCATAGGCTCTAACATTGGATCAAAGAACCACCATGTTCCAAAGATCGATATGAGGAAGTTTAATGGTGAGTATCCCGTATCATGGATACTATAGATGGAGCAATTTTTCGATCTCCATAATGTGCAAAACACACAAAAGGTATGCATTGCAACTTTATATTTGTAATCAAATCAGTTTGTATGGTATCAACAACTTTTCTCTCATAAACAAATTGTCACTTGGGCTATTTTTATGGATGAAATGATAGCACATTATCAGGATACAAAAAGCAACACGTCTTTTAGCCAATTGATAAATCTCAAACAAAAGGCTTCTATGATGGAGCATATTGAGGACTTCCAAAAATTGAATATAAGGGTAAAAGATATTCTAGAGGAGCATATGATTAATGTGTTCATTGGGAATTTAAAGGATAACATCCAACATGAGGTTTTCCTTTGGGAACCTGATTCATTGGAGAAGGCATTCATGTTGGAAAGAAAAATGGAAAGCAAAATTATGACAACAAGGAAGCCTACAACTCACAATCATAAATATGGAAGTGTTGTTGCCCCTAGCCATCCAAAACCTACAAGGTTGAGACCACAACAATTGGAAGAAAAGAGAGCAAAAATGCTTTGTTACAGTTGTGATAGAAAATACACTAAATTCATAAGTGTGCTGAGAAGAAATTATTTTAAATAGATTATGAAGACGAGGAAGAAAAGGAACAAGAAATGTCAAAAGAAGAGGATATACACCACTCCTCAAACTATCAAGATAGAAGGGAATATCAAGAACATAAAGGTAATAGTGTTGATTGATTCGGGCAGTACCCATAATTTTATTCATTGTAAGATAGCCAAGGAATTGAATTTCTTCCTATATCCAACACCAAAGTGTCAAGTAATGGTTGCAACTGGAGGAACCATAAATTTCTTAGGAAAGTGACATAATATCAAGCTATCCATGGGAGAATATGTATTGAATAGCCCAATGTTTTCCATTCCAATGGGTGGTGCTGATGTTGTACTAGGAGACCAATGGCTACAATACTTGGGTACAATAGCTATTAGTTTTCATGAACTTTTCATGAAATTTTCTTCAGGAGGAAAGGAAGTTGAATTAAGGGGTATCGCTAAGAAACTGGGAAACATAATCATCTCTAACAGAATGACAAAGCTTCTAAAGAAAGAACAACGAGGCATAATTACACAATTATGTTCACTAGATGTTCCCACATCAAAATCATCTATTTCTCTAGATCTCCAAAAAGTCTTGGACAATCATTCCAAGGTATTTGAGACTCCCAAAGGGATCCCATCTATTCGTGATCATGATCATGCTATTCAATTGATTCTAGGAGGTCCCATCATTAGTATTTTCTAGGACATTGCTATCCATTACACCATTCAAGCTGGCGAGGGTCACATTGCTATCCATTACACCATTCAGGCTGGTGAGGGTCACATTGCTATCCATTACACCATTCAGGCTGGTGAGGGTCACATTCCTATAAATTTCCAAACTAAACCCCTTTCAATAAATGCTTTAGTAGTTTTTATGAATGATAAAGGCTTGATCTAAAATTAAAAACTTGAACGTTTCATGAAAGGTTTTCAAGAAAGTTTATGTCTTGTGGGCAATGGATCGATTTGCAAAAACACATAAACTTAGTGCTTTTTAGTTAATTTTGCATAAATAAAAAAGAGAAAAATAAACCATGAACAACATCACACAAACAACAATTTGATGATGGAGTCCACCCCTCGTGGGCTACATCTCTAGTTCCATCTTCCAATGTTGGGCCTTCAAATTATATGCTCAAATCTGAAATTATATCAATTTACATATCTCAAATTGTAAAAATGACATTCTCAAACACCTAAAAACCCTTGTCTAAGCTCTTCTTGGGCTAAAAAAGGCTTAAGAATGACCAAGTTAAGCATGTTTCTTCATTTCCCTACTATGTTTCCTACAAATTAACAAAATTGACTAACTTTTCTATGAAATCCTCCTTTTTGCTAACCGTCAAGCGACAATTTCGCCTTGGATGGGTGTTGATTCTACCATAAATTGTGCACATTATCACCTCTTTAATCATGCCAATAAGGACTAGAGCCAATTTTCTATCCCTTAAGGGTGGTCATATGACACATATGGCGAGGGGCGAGGATAATTGCTCAGGCTCACCTGTTAAGCATTTTGCTCCGCTCGCTGAAGTCCATGTCATTAATATGGTCGGGGGGCGTGCCAGTTTAGCTCTATGCCAAGACATATATGCTGCTGAGAAGACCAAGGGTCGGGCTTATCCATCTGCCCCCTTCACCTTCACACTCCGACATATGGAAATCATGTGATCAAGGGTTAGGTCCACATGCCCACCCCCTCCCCAAAGCACGCACCAATTGAATTCAAATAAAACCAGAGTTTGATATGCATTAAGAACCAATAGTGTGGTGTGGTGGTAAGGTGTGGTACTGCTTTGCAAGAGGTCTAGGGGTCAAACCCTATTATGAAATTTTTGGCCAATAATAGATGGCCACGTTGCACCCTCTCATTGGGCCAAGTGGCGCCTCCTAATTGGGCCTCCCAATTAGCCAAAGACCAATTAGAAATTTCCAACCCGACCTGTACGAACCTTCCACATGTCAACACGGGATTGAACTTACCACATGTCAATACAATAATGGCACATCTAGCATTGTACCCTGCAAGGTCATCTGATGACATCATCGTACAATCTATCCAGTTAATAGCCCATTCAACCATGTTAGTTTACTTTTTAGTTGTTTGCTAAAAAGTTCAGAACGCAATAAATTTTGAATAGAATGTTAGATTGAGGAAATCCAAGTGGTTCTAGAATCAGAATGATGAACACTAGGATTTTTCATTTTTTTCTAGCGATTTTGAGCACTTTGATTTTTGAGCATATTTTGATTCCCTGGATAATTCCTCCCGACTAGAACCTTTTGGACCACCAAAAGTATGTTATTATTCAATAAGTGAGGGCACAACTCCCACACTTTCCCAATATCAATCCACCTTGCTTTACTTGGATTAGTACCTTTGAACCCCACTCAAAGATAATCCACATTGTAGCTATGCGAAGTCCTTATTTTCCTATCAAGAAATGTATCTTCTTGAAACTCATCTAAATATTCAAGAGAAACATATTCAATGGGTGGAATATAAACATTCTCTTCATTATCATCAAAAATTTGAGGCTCATACAATCTCAAGTTTTCCACATTCACAACAGAATAAATTTGCATATAATGTGGCAAAATTAATCGGAAAGCATTGTTACCAATCTTCTCCAAAATTTTGAAAGGACCATATTTGATTGGCTTGAGATTTTTACCTTCACACTAAAGTATTTCCTTTCTAATATCTAATCAAACTTGATCTCCCACTTAGATATCATGATCAACCCAATGCTTGTCATGCCTTCCTTTGTACTTTTCCTTACTTTTCTCAAGTTGCTCTTGTACTCTTTGATGCACTAGCTAAATTTTTTCAATGAAATTATTGGTCTTGTCCACATCATTATGCCCATCTACTATAATATATTTACTAAGGATTAAATACAAAGGAGACTTTGGAAAATAACCCAAACAAGCTTCAAGTGGAGATACTTGTGTAAATGAGTGCTTGTCATGATTGTAGGCATGTTGGATGTAATGCAAATGTTCATTCCAAAGTTTAGGATGCTTACCACAATATCCATGAAGTAAATGAACTATTTTTTTGTTTACCACTTTATTTTGGCCATCGGTTTGTCGATGAAATGTTGTGCTCTTCTTCAACTTGGTGTCCACAAGTTCCCATAAGCTTGACCAAAAATTCTTGACAAAGTGAGAATCTCAATCAGAAATAATAGAAGTGGGAAAACCCCAAAATGAACCCATACATTTCAGAAGAACATATTAGTGGTTTGTTCAGTTATAACATGTTTCTTACATGGAATAAACACACACATTTTTCTAAAACGATCAACAACAACATAACGATAATCATGGCCTTTCTTTGAAATTGGTAGACCTCCTACAAATTCCACAGAAATACTTTCCCAAGGACGAGAAGTAATAGGAAGTGGAGTGTAAAAACCCAATTTCCTATTTCTAGGCTTGCTAGTAGCACATATGGAACATCCTCTTACATATATTGAAACACTTTCATTCATGCGAGACCAATAGCAATACCTTTGAATTTGTGCAACTTTTTTGCCTACACCAAAGTGACCAGCAATAAGAGAAGTGTGGGATTCTGTTAGGCCCCTATACTACTAGTGTCACCCCTTATTGTTATTAGTAAAAACCACTTATTATATTGATGTACCCATGTAGTGCCCATATTGTTACTATTGTGCCCCATAGAAGCCCACTATTATTATTATTGTGCCCTTACATTATTATTGTTATGTCGGCTCTGGTTATGTTATGACCCCTTAGACTCCTATATATAGAAAGGAGGTCTTTTCTTTTGTATCATCCAAGAATTGTTCATTTATGTAATGTAAAGGAGGTTTCCCCCTTGAAGAGGCTGAATTCTAAGGCGTTGATCTATCTTTTCTATCTTTTTTGAGCTGGTTTCATAACATTTGGTATCAGAGCTTTGGATTTTAGGGTTTCGC
>APFE030596810.1:0-34900 GCA_000404065.3 Pinus taeda
GGTTTATTTCCATTACTGTTTGTAAGCATATTTCAGTATTTTCCATTAATGAAATGAAGTATTATTTCCGCTGCATCTTTGTGTATATGGTTATCTCTGTATTTTGTTGCATTCTTGTTTAAATCCAGATCAATTGGGAAGGAAGGAAATAATGGGAAATACATAATAATGAGTATTTCCCATGATCCCCCATTCCCATTAACACGGAACAATGAAAAATACTTAATAATACTTATTTCATTACTTCCTACTCTTTTCCCTCTCATAAAATAATGAAAAATAGTTTTAGTTTGTTGTTCTCGCTATTGAAAATGGTGACTTGAACCATTGTTTCTAATTCTAGAAAGTGAAAAAACAACAATATCAATAGGGACTTAAGAAGAAATCTATCTCTATTATATAATTCAATCACCTTAAGTTTATTTAGAGATTAATTTTCCCTTCTTATCTTTACCATCACCTTTAAATTTATTGTCACCCTTCTTATCACTGTACCCTCTGTTATGAAACCAACTCACAAAAAGATAGAAATGATAGATCAACGCCTTAGAATTCATCCTCTTCGAGGGGGAAACCTCCCTCACATTACACAATGAATGATTCTTTGATGATTCAAATGACAAAACCTCATTTCTATATATAGGAGTCTAAGGAGTCACAATATAATCTAGATGACCTAACAATAATAATATAAAGGCAAAAATAACAATAGAGGGATTCTATGGGGCACACTAATAACAATATGGGGACAATAGGGGCACAACAATATTAATAAGGGATACAACTACAATAGTAATGGGGTAATCACTAGTATTATAGGGACCTAACATGCCCCTCTCCTTAAAAAATGTGTTGTCCTCAATGCTTGAGTAGTTTTGGATGCTTCTGTATAAATTCTCATCCTCCCATGTGGAATCTTCATCGGATAAGTTCTTCCACTTGACGAGATACTCCGAAATTGAACGATTTCGTAGCTGTCGAGTTCTTATTTATGTGACTGCTTCTAGTTCCAATATAATTTTTCCTTCCTTGTCAAGTTCTAGCAATATTGTTGGAACTTGGAGCTTGTCACCTATAACCTTCTTTAAACATGAAACATGGAAAACTAGGTGCACTCGAGAATCTCAGGAAGCTCCAATTTGTATGCCATAGTACCAATCTTTTGCAACACCTTGCACGGACCGTAATACTTTGGTGATAATTTATTATCCTTCTTAGCTTGCTTGACGGAAATTTGTTTTATATGGTTGTACCCATAGGAATACCCAATCACCTACATCAAAACTTCTTTTGCTGCAATGTTGATATGCCTGTTGTTTCATTCTATTCTGTGCCAACACAAGGTTATCCTTTAAGAGTTCGAGGACTTGTTGTTGATGCTCGATGTGATGTTCCACTGTTTGAACCTTAGAATTTTCTCTTAAATATGATGTGATGGATGGTGGCTGATATCCATAAAGTGCCATAAATGGGGTCATTTTTGTTGCTGTATGGAAGAAAGTGTTATACCACCATTCAGCCAGAGGCAACCATTTAACCCATTGTGTCTGTTTATCAGATACAAAGCAACGAAGATATCCTTCCAAACATATGTTTACTATCTCAGTTTGCCCATCAGATTGAGGATGATAAGATGAGCTATGAGCTAACTGAGTACCAAGACAAGAAAATAATTCTGTCCAAAAATTTCCAGTGAAAATGGGATCTCTGTCACTTACAATAATCTTTGGGTTTCCATGTAGCTTTTGAATTGTTTCCATAAATGCACTGGAAACTGTACTGGATTTAAATGGATGTGATAATGCACAAAAGTGTGCAGACTTGGTAATTCTGTCAACTACCACCATGATGACACTCTTTCCCTCAGACTTGGGTAAACCTGTGATAAAATCCATTGAAACCTCCTCCCAACGTTGGCTTGGAATGGATAATGTTGTGTGTGGAGCATGATTGTTCAGAGGTCTTTGTTTTAGCCGGATGTATACCCCAGGAAGTTTGTACACCCCTCCACGTGGGCGGGTGCGGGAGGGACTTGTCCCCCCCACGGGGGTCTGGGGGCTAGCGGTCTCCCGGCGGGCGCTCGGGGGCAACGCCCCCGGAGCTAAAAACAGATGTAAATTTGGCTTGTAAAAGTACAGGAATTTCTAGTCAATCTGGGTTGTTCATTAGGCGGATGATCTGATGGTAGAACTTATGTTTAGTATAGGGTTTTTTTTCCCTAGAAGGCAACACATTTCTTTGTATGAGGGCAATGTATTTGAGGCTGTAATAGATGTGTATTCTATGTGTGAGCGAGAAACAGAGAGGTGAGACTGTGAGAGAAAACAAAGGATATTATAGCGAATTTGTTGTAGGTTGTGTCTCTTCATTTTGCTAGAAAATAGAAAGGAAGGACTGGTTGTTCGGGGTGGACGTAGCCCAAACTTGGTGAACCACATATATCTGTGTCTCTCTTGTTTCATGTGTTTTCTGTGTTTATATTTCTACAATATTTTATGTGTTCCATTGCTCCGTAATATATAATTTTCTAACAGATAAAGGTTGTAATAGACCCAGTGTCTTAATTGTTTCAACTTTATTTTGCTGGCAAACCAAACATTCCGCCACAAACTTTTGAATATCTGATTTAAGGCCCTCCCAAAAAAATTCCTTCTTAACCCTGTGGTAAGTTTTCAAAAATCCCGAGTGCCCTCCTAAGGGAGTAGTGTGAAATTCCATAAGAATCTTTTGTTTTAACTGGGAATTCTTACAGAGGTATAAGCGATCTTTGTACCATAATGAATCATTTTTCCAACTAAATGTATCCTACGTACTAGAATCTTGTTGTAACTTTCGAATAAGTTCCCAAACTTCTTCGTCATTCTTCCATTCCTCCCTTGCTTCATTTATCCAATCTCGTTGGATAATAGAAATGGCACACAACAATGCTTCCACATCCTCATCCTTTCTTGAGAGTGCATCTGCCACCACATTTTGCTTCCCTTTTTTGTAGATGATTTCAAAGTCATAACCCAACATCTTTGTGACCCACTTTTGTTGCTCTTCAGAGGATAATCTTTGTTCTAAAAAGTATTTAAGGCTATCATGATCTGTTTTTACCTTGAAGTGTCTTCCCATTAGGTAGGGTCGCCATTTCTTAAGTGCATGGAGTATTGCCAACATTTCCTTCTCATAAATAGCTTTGTTAAATACTTTCCTTTGATTGGACGACTTTCAAAAGTAATGGGTCTTTCTTCTTGCATTAAAACAACACCAATTCCATTTCTTGAGGCATCACATTCCACAATATAGGTTTTTGTGAAGTCCGATGTAGCTAAGACTGGTGCTTGGCACATTTCCTCTTTAAGATGTTCAATGGCCTTCGTTGCTTCAATAGTCCATCAAAATGCATCTTTCTTCAATAATGTTGTTAGAGGTGCTGCTATTCTCCCATAATTCTCATCAAACTTGCGATAATGCTCTGTCAATCCGAGAAATCCTTGTAGATGCTTAATGGATGTGGGGATTTTCCATTCCTTAATGGTTTTAATTTTGATAGGGTCTACCTTAACACCTTCAATAGATACAATATGACCCAAATATTCCACCTCTCGTACTCCAAAGAAACATTTGGAAATTTTTGCATATAATTGTTTCTCGTCCAATAGTTTAAGCACCATGTCAACATATTGGACATGATCCTTCCAAGACTTGCTGTAGATTAGTATATCATCAAAAAATACTAACACAAATTTTCTAATGAAGGGTTTGAAAATGGAATTCATCAAACCTTGAAATATAGAACATGAATTAGTAAGGGCAAAAGGCATGACCAAAAATTCATAATGACCCTCATGAGTTCCAAATGTTGTTTTTGGATTGTCTTCAATCTTCATTCTAATTTGATGATATCCTGAACAAAGATCCAAATTGGTGAAGTAAATTGATCCATGCAATTCATCCAATAATTCTTCAATGACAGGAATGGAAATTTATGTTTACTAGTGAGCTTGTTGAGCTCCCTATAATCTAGACACATGCACCATGATCCATCCTTCTTGTGAACCAATACTACTGGAGCAGAAAAGGAACTTTGACTAGGTTGAATTATACCAACCTCTAACATTTCTGCAACCATACGTTCAATATCACTCTTTTGGACATAGGGATATCTGTAAGGCCTTATGTTTGGAGGAACACTTCCTGGAATCAAATTAATAGCATGATCATGATCACGAATAGGTGGGAGGCCTTTGGGAGTCTCAAATACCTTGGAATGATTGTCCGATACTTTTTGGAGATCTAGAGAAATGGATGATTTCGATGTAGGAACCTTTGGTGAACATAATTGTGTAATTATGCCTCATTTTTATTTCTTTAAAAGATTTGTCATTCTGTTAGAGTTGATTATCTTTCCCAGTTTGCCTGTGATACCCCTTAATTCAACTTCCTTTACTTCTGAAGAGAATTCCATGGAAAGTTCTTGAAAATTAAAAGCTATTGTACTCAAGAATTGTAGCCATTGGACTCCTAGTACAACCTCAGCACCACCCATTGGAATGGAAATCATTGGGTTATTCAATACATATTCTCCATGGATAGCTTGATATTATGGCACTTTCCTAAGAAATTTATGGTTCCTCCACTTGCAACCATCACTTGACACTCTGGTGTTTGATATATGAAGCAATTCAATTCCTTGGCTATCTTATAATGAATAAAATTATGGGTATTTCCTGAATCAATCATCACTATTACCTTTTTCTTCTTGATATGCCTTTCTATCTTGATAGTTTGAGGAGTGGTAATTCCAACCAATGCATTACAAGCTATGGTCAGATTCATTTATTCTTTTTCTAGGGTTTGTTCCTGGTGTATATCCTCTTCTTTTTAGTTTCTTATTCCTTTTCTTCCTCCTCTTCACAATCTATGTAAAATAATTTCTTCTCAGCACACTTCTGACCTTTAGTGTATTTGCTGTCACAACTGTAACAAAGCCCTTTTGCTCTTTTTTCTTCTAATTGTTGTAGTGTCAACCTTGTAGGTTGTGGATGGCTAGGGGCAGAAACACTTCCATATTTATGATTCTGAGTCGTAGGCTTCCTTGTTGCCGTACTTTTTCTTTCCATTTTTCTTGCCAACTTGAATGCCTTCTCCAATGAATCTAGTTCCCAAAGGCAAACCTCATGTTGGATGTTATCTTTTAAAGTCACTATGAACACATCAATCCTATGCTCCTCTGGAACATCTTTTACCCTTGTATTCAATTTTTGGAAGTCCTCAATGTGCTTCATCATTGAACCCTTTTGTTTGAGATTTATCAATTGGCTAAAAAAAGGTGTTGCTTTTTGTATCCTCATAATGTGCTATCATTTCATCTGTAAAAATAGCCCAAGTGACAATTTGTTTACGAGAGAAAAGCCATCGATACCATACAAACTAATTTGGTTCCAAACATAAAGTTGTAATGCGTAACTTTTGTGTGTTTTGCGTATTATGGAGATTAAAAAATTGCTCCATTTGTAGTATCCATGTTTCAGGATCCTTGCCATCAAACTTCCTCATATCAATCTTTGGAACATGGTGGTTCTTCGATCCAACGTTAAAGTTTATGAAATCGAGATTAACATTTTTATTTTTCTCATCATGAGTTTCCTTTACTACCCTTTTGCCATTAGTAAGCATTTATTGTAGAAACTTTGTCAATTTTGTCTTCAAATCTTCCATGCCTTTCTTTAAATCATCCATCTTAGCTTCCATGCCATCCATCCTAGCTTCCACGTCATTCATCTTAGATTCTACGCCTTTCTTTAAACCATCCATCTTAGCTTCCATGCCATACATCTTAGCTTCTACGTCTTTCTTTAAACCATCCATATTAGCTTCTGTTACCTTTTGTGCGAGTGAAATTTGTTGCACTTGGTCTCGTAATTTTGATATATCATGTTGCATTGCTTCCTCTTCTTCCTGAGTCATGCTAGAGCTTTCAGGTTTCTTACTAGGTGTTTCCATTTTCTTTCTTTGGGGCATCAATTACTGATAATAATGCTTCACTATGCCCTTTGAATTCCTTCAAACTATTTTTTCAAACCAAGCTTATGCAAAATTTAAAAAAAAACTACACACCTTTTTTCACTTTGTAGGCGCTCGATATTGAATCTGATGCATCTCTATAATTTTGGATCTCTAAGGTCTAAAATTTCTTCCTATGGTAACCCTCTAAGTAATATTTCTAACCCCACAAGACTGAGCAAGATTGGATTCTTCAATGAAGAGTTATGCCAAATCTTCCACGATGGCCTGAGTATAGACTGGTTCAGTAGAGAAAACTTGTACAATGTGCCGTGGGTCACTGTTTCAACCTCGGTTCTAAAAATGATACCCAAAAAAAGTAGAGTCCATCTTCTTTCTATAACATCTTATGAAAATTCAATCTGATGCTCAGAGTAAAAGTTATGATGATTTTCCCAAGATCACCTGTTTGGAATGTAATTCGGGGGTTTGCAAAAACCCTAACTTCCTCAGATTATATCTTCAAAAATATAGCGAGACAATATTTGAATTTTGGGCCCGAGATTCAGACCAATTTCATCTCAAATAGGTTTTTTTTAGCTTTTGAAACTTTGTAGAGAAAAAGTTATAGCAAAAGTTCCATGATGACCTATTTGGAGCAACGAAACCCTAGAATCCAAAGCTTTGATACCAAATGTTATGAAACCAGCTCACAAAAAGATAGAAAATATAGATCAACGCCTTAGAAATAAGCCTCTTTGAGGGGGAACCCTCCTTTAAATTACACAAATGAACAATTCTTAGATGATTCAAATGACAAAACCTCCTTTCTATATATAGGAGTCTAAGGGGTCACAATATAAGCAAAGCTGACCTAACAATATTAATATAAAGTCACAAAAATAACAATAGTGGAATTCTATGGGGCACAATAATAAAAATATGGGGACAATAGGGGCACAAAAATAACAATAAGGGATAAAACAACAACAATAATGGGGGAATCAATAGTATTATAGGGACCTAACAATATATCTGTTGGCATTATGACTAATGTGTTGTCTTTGATAGCAACCTACTTGATTAAGATGTAAACATGATAGTTATGCAGATGCTACATGTAAGATAGATAAGGGAATATTAGTGCGGAGACAGAGGAATGATAAAGGTGAGGTTTGGAAAGTATACACGGGTCTTGTGAATAAAGGTCATGTACATATGCAGCTATGGTGAAGAAAAATTACATAGAGTTTCCACATCATGGTATTGTCAATACTAGGGGTCTTTACCATGGTATTAGCCCATAGTAATGAGTGTGACAATAGATATTGGATCCCATCAATGAATAACATTGACATTATTGAGGGATTTACCAAAGTTATTGGCTAAGGCCTAAGCTATATAAGGAAATCGAGATCAAAGTGTTGGGTGTGCAAGTTTTTTATTTTCTATGAATGATTTGATCTGAAACATGTGTGCATTGAGTAAGAAAAAACATAGATATAAAAAATATAAAGTATGGTATCATATGTACTTAGTTGATTTTCTTATTGAAAATATCGAACTATAATAGATTTTTGATGTTAATGATACTATGACTTGAATATGAGACAGTAAGGGTTGGAAAGTATATTCTGTGCTTATAGCGAAACCATGACTCAGTGATTTCAGATCTCTACACTATTTTTCCTCTCCAAGTAATCTAGATTTAAAGAGGAACACAAAAAATGACAAATATAACCATCAATACAGAGATGCACCATAAATAATACTTCATTTCATTAATGTAAAATACTGAAATATGCCTACAAATAGAAATGAAAATAAACTAGCTCGGGCGATGGTAGCTTATCTCTGAGGAGAGATGTGGGGGGCTACATGCCTCTGAACTATGTTACAATGATGTTCAAAGTCCTATTTATTGTTGAGAAACAATGGAAAACCATAAACATCCAAAAACCTAACCCTATGAGATGAAGCGCCAAACTATGGGCCTTGTTTGGTTAAATTGGTACATCAACTTCCCAGGATCGTAACTTTGGCATATGATCTCTATTTGACACATACAATACCTCATTAGAAAGATCTATCTGAGGGCTAAAACTTTTAAGTAACCAACATCAAGCCATGGCCTAATTTGGTCCCAGTTTTCCCAAAAACATCATTTAGGGCCTCAAAATGGCTCCGGAAGTTTACGACCCGAAAAAACTGCCAAAAATAGTGAATTGTGCTACAGATATGGAAACTAAAAAACTAAAAGAAACAATGGTGGGGGTCCAAGTGGAATAGGTGAGTGGCCACCAATATCCACTTAGATCAGAAAGATCATGTACATACGTGGATCTCCTTCTGACTAGTCACATATATATTCAGTAGTTTGGATAGATATGTACAATGGTGCTAAGTATAAAAAGCATGTACATATGTGGAAGTGCCTTATAAGGGTCGCATACACCAACTAGGGTTTTGTAGTATGAACTGATTATAATGGTTGATCCTTTTTTCTCTTTTGTTGTTGTTTGTCAATGAAGCCTCTCTTACAATAATCTTTGTTTGACAGTATTGATTGTGCTAAATTTTTTATGAATTAAAAGTTGACTAAGTTATGATGCTACTATGTGATAATCTGTATTTGGTTCAATGAATTATGTTGGCTTCAATATCTGTTTTGGTGATTGATTTAGTTGCACAGTGATTTAGATTTAGTTATCAATATTTTGAGATATGTACGCGAGTATTCTTCAAGAGAAGCGTGTACATACGTGGGTATGATCAATAACAATAACATATACAATATGATGCATGTTTGATTAGAGTTTACAATGGCAACAATTGGTTTAAATTATGTGTAACAATGTTTGACTTGGTATATTGATGAGTGGCTATGCATTGGTATGATTTATTCTGAATTGATCAAGTTGCATTGGTTACATTAAAAGATTTGGTGATCTAGTATTTGAGTAGTTGATTTCATAATTGTTGAGAGTGGATATAGTTTGAAAACTTATGAAAAGTGATCACCAAAGAGCTGAGGATAACAATCTTCACAGAGGGGGTTGTAGCTCCCTTCTAGTAGGATATGGAAAATCAGAGAAGGTTATAGCCTTTTGCACATGGTAGAATGTGTATTGGTTAAGTCCTGCACCTGTACAATATTGTAAGAATATTATTTTTAATAAAAGAAGAAGACATAGACAACAACGTTGATGGTTCTATCCCACATTGGGTTTCCACCTAAAAATTATTGGTGTTCATATGGTTTTGTGTGTTTTATCTTCTTCTTAGTTGTTCATACTTACTGTTTAATTGGTGAATAATCAAATAATAATGCACTGATTAATGTTGTACAGATGATCAGATATGTTATCTAGATATATGTTGTTTTATGTAGTAATGGTCACGTACATACGCTAGTTTCCTTTAAAACAACCATGTATAATAATGAGAATAAGAAATTGAAAGTGAAAGTGAATAAAATATTGATTCACCCCTGCTCTTAGTATTTTTCCTAGAAATATCTAATGTTTGAATATGCAAAATATATAGCCAATGGGATAAAAAAATCCATATGGTCTCAAGTTCCTTTGAAGATGTTGCAAATGATGTGATTGAGAGACTAGATAGCCATGTTATACCAATCACTGAGGACACTCCTTTGGTTAGAGATGCACTAGATATTGGCATGAGGCATCCTGTTTGTATTGTTGAAGACTAAAATACTAATTTTGAGACAAGGATGTTAAATCATTGTACGGATCTAAATATACCATTAGATTAATTAATGGTGTGTATGATGTCATTGGGCGATGTGGTGGAGATATTGCTCCTATTTCAAATAAATAGTTTTCAAATAATGAATTTTTTTTCTCACAACATAGGGCCATTTGGATACCATACCTAGGATATGTCAATAGATTCTAATAAAGATGGGACTTCAAAAAATACATTTCCTTCAATGGAGCTTGATATTGTTCTAGGTATAGTCATACAAATTTTTGCAAGGTTAACAAATTTATTATTTTTGTATTGATTCATATTAGATCATTATACTATTTGTCATCCATCTCATTGATATCAGAGTGGAAAAATGGAGGAATCAACTCACAAGACCATATTTACTAGTGGGACCTAGTTTGGAAAAATGGGGTTTGAAACTTTCAAGAGTGTTTTGAGGCATCAAACGACATTTTTTCATGAAAAAAAACTTTTACCACTTTAGCATTGCCCTTGTTTTTTCTATTCTACACATAGATACCTTTCCAACAAGGTAAGAATCATGTCAATCAAAGTTTGTATACAAAAGTTATGCCACTAAGAAATTGACCTTCCTATTTTCACCACCATAATTTGATAGGATGCCATGTTAGCCCCAGTATTCATGAAAAAAGGGGCTAGACATGATTATGATGAATAAGACTCTAAAAGAGTTTATATTGAGACTTTGGTTAAGAGTTGAGATAGTCAAATCTAACCACTAGTAGGCTATTGAGTTGTATTATAACTAGACCACTAAGAGAAAAATGGGTTCCATTCTTTGAAGTCCATTTGTTTCATTACTGAGAAAAAATAAATGATATGCATAGGTATAGAGAACACAAAAAGGATTTATGCACTGTAGTAGCCCACAAGCCCTAGGACATACTTCTTTGTACTTGCATAAATTTTCTATTTAGAGGAAGAGAGTAGAGCTCCCTGACCTTCTAGTTGGGTTTCTCTCTTGAAAGGGTCTCCCAAGTCATATGTTGTGTCAAATGTGTGTGTGAACTTTTATTTCATTGTTCTCTATTTTCTGCATAATTTGATTTCGCATACATATGCTATTAATAGTAATTTACAAATCTATAAATCTAGAGAGAAATAAATTTGTAATATTGTAGATTTTAGATTTTTAAGTATAATTTTATCAGATATGTTGTGATGAATTGTCCAGTGGAATATCCACGATAGTTTATGGATCATACATAGTCTAAACTATCTTATGAATCTTATCTATGTATAATATAAGATATAAATTGCATGTTATTATAAAATTTCCACTTATCCAGTCCACTTAGTAACCATCCCATTAGTTGTGGCTTCCTTCACTGCATCTAATAGATTTGATACAGATGATCTTTATATGAATGGACTATATTTATATTTTATTTGCACTGACCTTTCAACATACTTGTACAAGAAATGTTACTGATGAAGAAATTTGTTATGATTCAAAGCAAGAGTAAAATGTATATTGCTTGATTTTGCCTCTCCCAAATTTTATTATATGGTTTTTCATATCAAATGAATGTTTAGATTTGGACTTATTGTTGTTACTAATGGAAATAATTGTGAATAGTTACACCTATTTGTGCAAGTAATACAAAATCCTAATGAAAATAGTTGTGGAGATGTACTTATTGGTTAGAAAGTTAGAAAAATGCTTGGATGTAAGCAGTGTATGGGTGAATGAGTGGGATTTGATCAAGAAACTTCTTGATACAAGGTAGATGATTATTTTTGTTCATGACCTACAAGTTTTTTCTTTAACAACATACCTTTAAAAATATAATACAATATTGTTATGAAATATAATCTCCTATTTGATAAAGAATTCCATTAGCCCTAGTCACCTACTATTGCAGGATATTTCTTTCTAAAAGCTTCACTCTCTTACAAAAATGACAGATTAAAAAATAAATAGAATCGTATTAATTTAAAAGGCCATATTTGAAGTATGCAACAAGTTAGATAGTATCTTTTCTCTACAAATTAACTAAAAATGACATTTCTTGATGGGAACAATGAAAAGATTGCAACAAGTCATAATATAAAAGTCCACGTGGGCCTGTAGGTGACTTTCTTAACATCAACTCCTAAGACACAAATGATCAAAAATACATAATTCAAATAAAAATAAGAACAATACCCACTTTTTCTTTCCACTCTAGTGATTGAGGGGACCTTTTTCCTTCAATCTCCTCGTTTTTCTAGTTGGCGGACTATTTCATCCTTTAAAACTACCAGAGGAGAATTCTTGGTGTTTATATTATTGGAACCCATTTCTAGAGAGCTGATGCATAGAATAAGTGTCAAAATAGTGTAGCCTTTAACATTCTATTTCAAGATTAAACTTGTTTCTTCTAGATCACTAAAATGTTTTCACTAACTATGCAAATTGGGCCCATTTAATATTTTTGATTTAGAAGAGAATACAAGAAAGGAATTTTTTTTCCCTGTAGCAAATAACCATGGTGACGCATCAGCTTTCAAAGCTCTTTAATTTCTACAATATCCATAATTGAGGAGATTGCATAGAAGTATATGTTGCTTGACCCAATGTACAAGATCAGTGAGTGGGGAAGATCTTGTCAGTCTCTTTTAAAATTGTAGAGATTGCGTAGACCTAATCTACCCAGTCAGATAACTATTTTCCTGCATCATCTCCTCATGGAAACACATCACCTTACAAAGATCCTAAATGTCTATACTATCCATAATTGAAGAGACTACATAGAAATTCTAGAGAGAACTAGATATTACCTGGCCCAACATAAAATATCACTAGGTTGTGAAAAAACCTACGATACACCTCTTAATTGTCATTATGAGTATAGTAATTTCACTACATCTAGATTAAAATCTTGTAAAGAATACTTGAAAAATGAATTTATGGAACCCACATATATTATATATATAATATATATATATATATATTATATAATATTATTATTATATATATTTATATATATATATATATATATATAAACAAAGAGAAATTATTTGGAGGTGATTTTTGATAGTGCTTAAGAATCACATTCAAACCTATGAAGAAATGTAGTTATTGAGAAATTTGATCCCAATAAAGATCCCTAAAATTCATTCAATTTGAAATCACCAAACTAACTCTAAGACATGCCAAAATTTATATATGTTCCCTTTGATAACACTATTTTCGATATAATTGAGGATATCTTCAAAAATAAAGTGCAAAAGGGATACTTGATGACCAATCCAAAGAACATCCCTTGAGATGGAAATCAATTGTTAGCATACTACAATTGTCTAAAATTTCAAAATATTCTTCCACCTTTGCTCTCGAATCTGAAATGAATAGATCCAATCATGAGGAAACATAAAAGGGAAATTCCTACATCTTATTGTTTATAATGTAAAACTAACTTAGCAATGTATGCATGTTGAAGCCACCGTAGAACTCTAGAAATACATACTTCAGAGACAAAGTAGTATGAATTGTTTTCCTCTTTGGCACAAAACATTGGATGGATGTAAATTTTAAAAATTATAATATACATATATAGTTTTTTCCAAATTTAATATGGAATTGACACATGACATCTATACATATAGCGGCAAATTTTAGCCAATTATTTATTTTTTGGACATTTTCTTAAAATAAATATTCACCTATTTGGTGAATTTTTTTCTTATTAGTCCCTGCCTGGGACTAATAGCGATCGATCGATCGTTGACCTACCATTACTTTCATATTTTGACTGGTTTCTTTTTTGTGTTTTCACATTTTAACCTAAGTTTGATGGTCTCAATTTTATTCAACAAAATTTTACCCAAAGTTTTTGGTTGGGCAAACGATTGAGGTCTTATTGCAGCCTTCACGTTGCCCGATGCAAAAATATTGACGCAAATCTCATCTTATCCAAAGTACGCTGTGGTAAGCTATGCAGGCAAAGTTTGCAATATCATATTATCCTAAGTTCTTTCTGGAGATTAAGCCAACACCTAATTTAGACATCTGTTCATAGAGATCTTTGCATGTTGACCACCTGTTAGCGTATTCAGAATTTAACTTGTGCAGATGGGCGGGCCACTTCAACGAGATCTCCAAACCCTGTGGTAAAGCCAGGATTTGCCCTCTCTCTCCATGGTATTGTGTTCCTCTCGTCATTGTGGTTCAATTCATGGTCTTTGCGTTCACAGTGTTCAAAATCTTAGTTTTCCAGCTAAAGTTTTGAAAATTTCCAAATTGTTCTAGTAAATTCGAGAAAATTGGCCAATTCTTTATTTAAGTGCCTCGGATTTTCTACCGAATTCGCTAGATTTGTTGTTTCAATTTATCACGGTAATCATCATTTCTTGGCTTCAGAAGGCCTCGCTCTTTTCCGGTTTCTGAAGGCTCGAAATCTTTCCGGCATTTGACTGGACGTTTCCTAAATTTGAGACTATCAGAGGTAAAAGGAAGAATCTCAGGCGTCTTAGAGATTTGTCGACAGCATTTTTGTTTGCCGAGATTTTGCAGATTCTTTATATGATTCCGTATCATTTTTTATATATGCCGCTTCATTCAGCCACGGCTCTCTGTTATTATATTTGAAGTAAATTTTTTAAATTAATGGATTTGCTTTGTAAGCTACATTTTTCGACCGGTATGGTTTTTTTCGGCCTACATAGCTTCGCAAAACTGCGAGCTTTCCATGCCCCGAGAAATTTATTTTCTCGCCCCTCGAAAATTCGAATTCAGTCGCTTTTAACCGAAAGGAGAATGATCTTACTTTCTTTTCCTGGTTAAAACCTATCGTATTTCTCATAGTTCCTGTCTTTTATGATATTTAAAGCAATTTTTGTGGATTAATGGAATCGCTGAAAGGAGCATTTTTTGACCTGTATCATTTTTTCTCTTGCAAAATTGCAAGCTCTCCATGCCAGGATAGTTTCGCTTTCTCAGCCGTGGAAAATTTGAATTTAGTTGCATTTACCCGAATGGAGAATGATTCTGGCTTTCTTCTTCTTGTTAGAAAATATCGTATTTGTCATAGTTTGCGTCTTAACGTGTTCTTACATTCGGTAAACTCCGGAAAGTCCCCGATCTACGCGTATTTTGAGCAAATAATTGATAGTCTATGATTCTCTTGGGAAAATTACTGTTTAACGTGTAACGGGGCCTAACCGGGGAAGGCATGTTTTATGTAATGAAGTAGAAGCGAGAGAATTTCATAAAGGCGGCACTCGAACAACTTTCTACCAAACAAGACGAGGACACGGCAACGGTCATACCAGCTGTTAAAATTTGCGACAAGCAGTTATTTATCTATGAGAAGATTATTATGTCTGGCATCCCAGATAATGTTGTTCCCACTCGTGCTTCAGGAATTGGCCTGGATGAAGGTGTGTTTTTCGGAGCTCGGTTTTCAAAGAGTAACAGTCGGCATGTCACTTCGCTTGGTACTCTCAAGTAAGTTATGCAGCATTAAACTGCTATTATTGTTTTTTCAGGGGCTTCTGTAATATTACTGCTAATCTCATACACTGGTTTCAGGTTAATATGATTTCTTTATTAATAGGAAAAATTGTTCAGTTTACTTTGCAACTAAAATTTTTGTTAGGAATTCTCTGTACTATTTCCTTCGGTAAATTTTAAGCAATTTTTCTTTGGATTTCCAATGAATAAAAACGATTGACAAGAAAATCTCTTGCTTTTGAAACCAATCCGCAGGGACGTTTGGTTCCTCTCTTGCTTTCGTTTCAAGCTCTGGTGGATGGCACAAAAAATGGGGAAATGTGCGAAGGAAATTCTTATTGAGACTCAATTCATGTTGCTGGAAAGCAAGGTTGGATCCTCAGCAAGCAAGGGAATAGCCTCTTGATCCGATGCAGAGATGAGTTACACTGTTTTTCTACCTCTGACGGAGGGACCATTGAAGGTGTCTTTACAATGAAATGAAATCAAAATACAAAAAAATCCATTATTATAAAAAAAATTACATATCTTAAATACAAAGAAATTATTATAAAAAAAATTACATATATATATACAAAGAAATTTAACCATAGTTTCTAAAATATTCAAAACCTAAAATCGAGTGTATTAAAAAATAATAATTGTTATAGAATTTACATTAACATAAATTTCAAATTCCAACCTTCTTCGAGTGATTGACTTGTACATTATGTTTCCTCTTACTATCCTCGTCCCATCTTGGATGAAATGAAAAGTCCTGCATGATATCATTCAACAACTCACTGATTAGATTTGTCTATTTGATACTTGGTGTAACTATCGTTAAATAAGGAAAACAATTCACAGCGCCTGTAAAATATTATCCAAGATTTTTTCAAGCACCGTTATGATAGTATGATCCTCCTGCGCAACATCCACATGAATTGATATCACCTAGCTTCTTCGCACAAATCAAAAAAGGGCTTCATTCATTTATTTGTGCTTGAGAGAGGCCATTCGCTTATGGCAGGGACTACCAGCTGCATGCAACACTTGTTTAAATATATATATCATTGAATCGATTATAATAATCACAAAAATTACTAATTTTAATAACAAATTACATGAATTTTTTTTGAATACTCAACTACATATTATATTTATAGTTTTCCGAAACAAAAAAGCACCTATCATAACATGCATAGACGTATGATTTAAATTCTTATCAAATACTTTAACACACATATATAAATTATATTTATCATACCACAAAAAAACAAATATCATGCGGTTTAAACATTCTTAAAATATGTAATAATTTTAAAATAAAATAAAAATATGCTAATTTATGATTTATATGTTAGCATTTGAGCCAATCATATATATAATATATATTAATGAAAATAAGACCTTTCTTACTCACTTTTTAATACCCACATCCTTTTCTTACTTAATAACAACTTCACCCCTGTGTTGGATGAACAAGTCTTCTTCGCTTTTTATATAAAATATAAGCAATTCTTCTAATAGAGTGTTTACATCTACATCGGTGGGGGAGGGTCCCTTTCTCCCAAGCTTTTCAAATATTTTCTAAATATACATACTCATCTTTTAAATCAATAACTTAAATTAATTTAATAAATTTGATAGTTAATAAATAACATTTAAATAAAAATAAAATTTAAATAATAAAAATTATTATTATTCTTTGATCGACGTGTGTGTCAGTTTATTGTTCTTTTTGGGACCCTTGTTAAAGGTGACAATATGGGTTGTTATGGAGAAGGGCGAATCCTGCCCGTACATGATATGTCTGAACAAGTTGACGAGATGGTGGGTGGCGTGGACGAGTTTAATTCGAGAGTTAATCGTTGTCGCTCATTTAACCTCCAAGTGGTGAATGAATGCATCACGTTCCATGCATTTGCGCTATGGTATGGTGTGGTTTCAAGCGGTGAGCGAAGGAATATGAGTTTCCTTCTAGTGGAAAGATCAGCAGGGAAGCTCCTTCTGTGGGAGAACAATAACTTCAGTCTCATGGAATTGGCTATCGGGTATGTCCTATTTCTTCTCACCCCTCCTCGCCAACGAAAAACTGTAATTGTGAATGTTGCACGTAAGATAATCGATCTCTCTTGCAATTGGGTGATTGTGTGACTTAATATTGTTTGCTCGTGAGGAGAGAATGTGGGTGTGGCTAAATTTTATCCTGAATTTGTTGTTTCTAAGCTGGTGTATATTTTTTTATGGTAGTTTACTTCTCTGAATGGGAATGTATGCTATAATTTGGGAAACTTATATTTTTTTGGAAGAACTACACACGTGATGCGAATAGTTGTTTCTGTGATTGGCTAAAATGACTTTTGAAAATCTTTCTCATGTTGTCGCTTCTGGTTTTACATTGTTCTAGTATGTTTCTATATAGGAAATGGCTGAGAAGTTGGTCAATAGCTCTCCCCTCTGGTGGAGACAGACCCAACCTAGTTTATTTCTTTTTCGTGCGATGTTTGAGGCCAAGGTGCTGGTTATTAGAGAAAAATGCCACTGGTGGTTGGTTGTCCCGACTTGCTATGATCTTACATGGCCTGGGTCTAATGTCATTTTCTTCTTTCTCTTTCTCTATCATAGCAAGTGGGACAACCAACCACCAGTGGCATTTTTTCATTATTATATATATATATATATGCCAGGTCTAATAAACATGGTAGACCGCCCAGTCTACACACCGTGAGTCTATATTCGACTGGGGGTTTGGTTGGTTTGGGTGGATGAGTACATTGGGGTGAAGTGTAGGTTGATAAAAATGGCTTGGCCATCTCTAGGTGCAAGTCCTTCAAGCACTGGGAGTCGAGGACACAATAAGAAGAGTGGGTCCCAGGGTAGACGAGGAGCCTCCTTGTCGCAGCCACCGAGGCAAAGTGGTCGAAAATTGGATGCCCAACATATCCGTGGAGTGACTCAAGCATATACCACAGACACACCTGAGCATGTGAGACAAATGATTCTAGCTTGGGAGGCCGACCTCAACCAGTGTGCTCAGCAGGAAGTGCATATCAAGGATTGTCATTTGCTGGTCTGTGACCAAGTCATACTTATGGCAGGCTTACTTAGTATTAGTAGACAATGCATCTTTAATGGTTGATGAAGAGCATAGTAGCTCGAGCTATTATGAACTCTACCAGTTCTAGGAAATTTAGAAAGAATTCCATCGTTTCTAATTTCAAATTCAGCTGCATAATGTCCATCTTGGTTGTATTGAGAAGCACATTCTGTGCCTTCCTCAATTCGAATTACCAGGTTCCAGCGCTAAGCACCCAGCTCCGGTGGAGTCCTATGATGACTAGTAACAAGCAATTTCTTTTTTGTTAATTTAGATGATGTATATGTCGATTAGTAGTGCTTATGTTAGTGTGTTAAAGGTGAACTGGTTTATAGACATTCAGACCTGTAAGGCTAAGTATGACACACTTAAGAGCCTCATATTTTGGATGACTTATAATGCATTCCAATGGACAACAATCTTGGTTTCCCACTGGGAAGGTTGAGGCCACAGAATCTTTCACGGATGTAACATACTTTTGCAAATGAATAAATGAAAAGTCCTACTAAACTTATAAAAAATAATAATTTATTATAAATATTTAAATTATCTTAAAAAATTAATTTATAATAAGAAATTTATAAGTTAAAGAAAAATTGATATTCAAAGAATTACACATCTTATTATAAACTTGACCATTTTGCTAAATAAAATTTTCTTATATATTAATTTCCCCATCTAATTAGAATATGACCATAAATAATAAAGGAATACTATAAATAATAATGATCGAGATTAAATTAAAGCTTGAACCATAATAAAACTTTTTCTATGATTAAATTTAATGAACAAATGAGGTTATGGTAAGAAGATTAGTGTCGCACTGGAATTTTCCACACCACCCTCCTATGAAAAAGGATAAACATATATGAACCCCTACATGTGGGCCATCATTTGATGGAAATTTCTCTCCGACATTATCAGCATCACCTCACCTCACATGTTGCGAAATTTTCGGGGATGGTGGAGAGGAGTTCATTTTGGCATCTCATACTTTTCACTCAATGTCAACCTAAATCATGGAGGAGCTTATTAGAATTGGAATAATCTCAAATCCCTAAGAAATTGGTGGGCAGGGAGCCACATGGCACAAATGTAATTTTTTAAATTTATTAAAAGTCAATGCAACCTAACAAACTCTGTAACACACTATAGCCATTGATAAGCATTCAGATGAAGCATATGCTAAGCATATTCCCTTGAGAATCAATCTAGACTATCAATTAAAAAAATAAAAAATAAAAAGTCAACACATCTTCATCCATTTTAAGTTGAAATAAAAAACCTTCGGCTAACAAATTTATATCATAGTAAAATTTATATAAATTTATAGTTTAATATAAAATTTTATTTTAATTATATTTTATAATTATTTATTGTATTATAGTTATTTCTAAATAATTTTTAATATTATGAATTATTTATGGATAAAAGTGGGTCTTTTAGCCTTAAATCAATATCTTAAGTTGTGGAATTTTACAGTAGATGCCTTTATTCACCAAACCTATTATACATGGAGGTAGTATATGAGCCAAAAATATATCAACTCTCTAGAGTTCGAAAAATGGTTGTTTTCATTTTCCCTTTTTCGGAAATTCATATTCGTTCTTATGACTCATCATTATAAATACACCATATTGCAATAATTTATTTAAAACATCAGATTTTAAAGTTTTCTTCTAAATATGATAGTTTGGCTTTTAATTAATACCTTAAAAGCTTTTACATTTCAACCTGTGAATTTAAATTAAAAAGGGTTGTTAACCTTACTTTAAATTTTGCCTTTCTTCGTACAAATCTCGTATCTTTGAACGAATATATATAACAAACTTCCATTTATGAAAACTAAATAAATTATGCGTTATTATTATACCTCCCGAACAAAGCCATGGTATATAGCCCTCAGTGGCCAAAAAAGGGAAAATGATTCCCGAGCTTGGCAATCATTCATGGAACCAAACAAGTGTAAATGTTTTCCTCAATTAGACTAAAGCCGAAGCCAAGCTCAATTGTCGATAAGGGAAAATAGTTCTCGTGAAACCATTGAACAATCCTTGGTTGAGTTGATCTGAGTGAATATAGTTATGGTTAGGAATCTGAGTGAATATAGTTATTGTTAGGAATGTTTTAGAAGGGGTAGAGATATACCGAAGAAATATATGGTTTGAGAATATAATTTCCCAAGAATAGAGTCAAAAATAAGTTTTGAGAATATCATTTTTTGAAGAATAGAGTCAAAAATAAGTTCATAATAAAATTTTAGAATTTGAAATCAGCTACATAATTTAAAAAAAAGATTTTTAATAATACAAATAATTATAAAATTTTATTTATAAAATACAAATAACTAAATAAATTTAACTATATTTAATGTAATGATGACAAATAAATATTCATTTTTGACTAAAACTTTACATGCACATAAAATTTGTAATAATAAGAAAAAACTCTAAATCTTACACCCTGTTTAATTTTGAATATAGAATTTATAATGATTTTATTGTTGCAACATGATGAACAACAAATAATGTCACAATGTGACGAACAATAAATGATATGGAAATTGGACAAAAAAAATGACGTCGTTATGTGGCAAACAACAAATTCCATCACCCATGTGACGAACAACAAATGGCTTTGCAATGTGATGGACAATGAATGTTGTCACAATGTGATGAATAACAAACAACATTGCAATGTTATGGCATCAAAATGTGATGAACAACAAATGTCATCACAATGCGATAAACAACAAGTGTTGTGACAATGTGATGAACGACAAAACAACATTATAAAGTGACTAACAACAAAAAAACATCACCATGTGACAAAATATAAACAATGTTGCAATATGATGAACCACAAACGTCTTTGTAATTGGAAAAAAATGACGTCTTAATGTGATAAACAAATATTGATATCATAATGCATTGAACAAAAACCATTGTCAACCATGCTTAAGGATGTTTAACTATGTGAGGCATCATGAACCTTTGGTTGACCACAGTTAGACACGATCAAGAATGATCATCCATAGTTAAGTATAGTTAACTATGAAGAACATCGTCAACATGGTCAAGATACCCAACCATGGTCAACCAATGTCAGATATGGTCACCATATGTAAAACATTGTTAATTGAAGTTGATTATGGTCAACCATGCTCAACATGATACATGGTCAACTATAGCTTGTATGCCCATCTTAGTTAGCCATAGTCGATCATAGTCATCTACAGGGAAATACTAACATCCTTGGTCAACCATGTTCACTATAGTCAACCAAATGTTTATCATTGTCAATCATGGTCAAACAAACTCAACCATGGTCATACATGGTCAACAAGTACAACCATGTGTAACCTTGTTCATCCATGGTCAAACAAGGTCAACCGTGGTAAACCATAAACAACCATGGATAACATGGTCGACCATGGTCGACCATAGTCAACCTGGCCAACCCTCTCCAACACACTAATAAAATACTTTAACTATAAATTATTTTATTTTTTATTTTTTTCATTTGTTTTATAGAATATATATAGTCTCACTCTTTTTATATAGATAAATAGATAGGTAGATATTTACATTGATTTTTTTTTATTAATAATTATTATAAATGTTACATCTCAATATCAATAAAAAGAATTACACATCTCTTTCATCTTAAGTAACACAACAATATTTAAGGTTTTAACCATAAGAATTTTTTTTTGTATTTTTAATATGTAGAGTTTTTCTCTATTTGTATCTCTTTATGTGCACACTTTTCCTAAATCTTAAGAAACACACTCACAAAGTATTTGACCATTTTAAATTTGTTTTTTTCATTTACTTTTTATAATATATACAATCTCTCTCTTACATAGGCTCTTTTTATAGATAAAATAATATTTGCATTAGCTATTTTCTTATTATTATTTTAAAATGTTATATCTCAATTCCATATTAAATATTGAAGAAATTATAAATGCTCCCCCATATCCCGAATTAAAAATTATATACTAAAAATATTTAATTGTAATATTTCATTAATAATCTACATTCAAATTTATTTGTCAGTAATATTTTTAAAAGCCACATATCAACTTCATATTAAGAATTGAATAAACTACATGTCTAGTCACAATGGAAAGTGAAAATATAAACAATTTTTTAATTTCCCCACATATATATATATAGATATATATCCCCTTAACATAAAATGAAGTACACATCTCTTTGACACTAATATCAATATATTTTTAAATGCAAGGTGTTAGTAATGCAAGAATTAGGCATATGTCTTAGAGTGACACACAAAAGTTAAAAGTAATTATAAAAAAGGATTATTATATTTTTTTACTATCAATTACTAATCTCTTTATATAAATTTGATGTAAAATAAAAGTGAAAAGTGAAAAGTGAAAAGTGAAATATTTCTTATTAGTATTTTCTAATAATATTTATTATTTTTAAATAAAATGTTAAGGGACACAACATCTTAATGGAAGGTAGAGAGCCTCTTTGCTCAATAACTTAATTTACATGAAATATTTTAAGATTTTATGGTTGAGATTTATTTCTAAAATAGTTAGATTTTTTTTTTTTTTTTTTTGTTTTTTAAAATAAAAATATTCATAGTTAAATTTATTTCTAAAATAGCTACACTCTTTTTTCCTTTTTAATTAAGTTGATTAATTAAAAATACTTACCATATTTTTAATTTTTTTATATAATATGTATAATGTTCCACTTTCATATATCTATTCACAATAAATGACAAACCTTCATAAAGGTCTAAAGAAATGCAGAAAGAACTAAGAACTAAAAGTTTAGATGGATAAACTACTTAGGTCTTGGGCTTAAATGTGGTCCATTTAAAAAGATGAGATTCAAATGCTAAATGAGATTCACAGCATTTGACAAATCAATGAATTGATTTACTGTGTCTAGTTTATTTTAGATTCACAGCATTTGACAAATCAGTGAATTGATTTACCGTGCCAAATGAATTGATTTACCGCGTCTAGTTTGTTTGAGATTCACATCATTTGACAGATCAGTGAATTGATTTATGGGGTCTAGTTTGTTTGAGAAAGCAATGCTCTCACTTATTATAGTGTCTATGCTCTAGCTTATTATAATGTCTAAATTGCTTGAAAACTACCAACGATATCCAAAAATGGGAGTCTCAGCACTGATCAAGCGGCTGTGTCCGGAAGACGCCACTAAAATGCAGCAATGCTGGAAACTGGACCAACAATGTTGGATTTGTAGAGTTGTGGGGGAAAATCGACGCCCCATTAATGTGTTCAATACAAAGGGCAGGGGCAAGAGCAGTGTCGGACGACCTGTCTCGGTCATTGTTCGTGCACCGCGTATGCCTATATTTCTAACAACACTTTGCAGGCTTGTCTGATCTGGTTTGGTGAATGGCTGGATGTCTCCGACACGACCTCCAACGAATTCTCTGTTTATACTGTTAGATGACTCTGATTCGCCCGACTCCTCTGGTTCCAACAAGAAGGCGACCGTGGCAGGAGTAGTGGGTGGCATCGCGGTTGGGTTGGTTGTTATTATGGCCCTTGTGTTTCTGTTTCTCTGTTGTTGCAGGCGCCCGAGATTATCTGCAATAGAATACGCGCCGGGAACGCTGACTGTATTCACTTACAGAGAGCTACAGGTTGCAACGAAGAATTTTTCTAAGCGTCTGGGAAGTGGGGGTTTCGGCTCCGTCTTCAAAGGAACTCTACCAGACGGCTCTCTGGTGGCTGGATCCATTTTGAAATTTCAAATATAGTATCCAGGATAGATAATTTCCAAATTTGAAATAGGAACTTTGCCCATCAGGGATGGAATTGGATGAGTAACCTGTTTGTCATAAAGTTGATTTACTCGTTAAATACATACACGTAAGAAATTTGCTTCCCATGTGATCGAGTAGGAGTACCAGAATGAGACACAAGTGATTTCGCATCAATAGACTTTGCAAGGTTGGATCGACTAGAGCTTTCTCGACTTAAAAATTCCATTGACTCCACAAAGTAAGATCAACTCGGCCTTCACAACCAAAACATTCCATGATTGCTGTCTTTACATTCACACACTCCACACTTCAGCGAACAAATAAATCGCAGTACTCTATAACCCGATTTTTTGAAAGTCTTTCCAGCAGATTTTTCCGGTCAAAATCTCGCAGCAATTCATTGGAATCCCAAGTTTGATAGCTAGTTTCTGCACAATCAATGACTCCCAGGGGTTTTCCAGGGCACTGAATCCAAATATGCAGTTAAAAAACCATTTTAACTGCTAAAAATCAAGATTTAACCTCATTTCTTCCGCCGGATTCCGTCACCGGAATCTCCAAAAAATCGCATTATAGACAACTCCAAATAAATCTTATGTTATTGGGTATTTAAGACTCGTAAAAGTATATTTGGTCAACCTGAAATACATCTGTACATTCCCATGGGCATGAGTATCGCAAGTGACATTTAATGTGACTTTTCAACATTGATGTGAAATCCATTTGGATGGTAATACATACCTGGCATAGCAAGATAGTCGGCTTCTCTGCCAAACTGGCATAGCATGTATGAGAGATAGTCGGCTTCTCTGCCAAACTTTCCGAAGACCGCAAAAACAATCCCTGAGACCGTCCACGTCGCCATACACCGTCAGGGCAGACCAACGCAATTAAAGCATTAAAGTATGGATCAGCGAGTGTTTGTAATTTAAATTTTGAATTTTCAAAATACCGCGCATAGCTATATGAACACTAGAGAGGCGGGATTTTTATGGCCTGGATTTTTGTCGAACATAGTGCCCCTGTTTCAATGGCTCCGCTGTTTACTCTGAAATGAACTCAGAATTTTGCAGGAAGGATATATTGAGCGCTCTATGTAGTGCTAGCAGTGTTGAATTATATTGATTCTGCATAGCGCTAGCAGTGTTGAATTATATTGACTCTGCATAGCGCTAGTAGTGTTGAATTATATTGATGGGTTCAAGGATCGATTCCGTGGTAATGGAGATTATGACGAAAAAGCGTTCTATGGAATCATCTTCAGCTTTAACATAAGCATTCCCTAAGTAGTAGCTTTGAAGAATTTTTTGTTCTGTTGCAACAGATCGAGGCCACCAAGAGGCATTGCTGGACGAGAGATTATAACCCCACTTTTGCAATGATGTATTTAATTGAGATATTCCTATTTAGTTTGTATCTCTTGTTTATTGTAAGCTTATAATTTTAGATTAGTTTTCTATTCTCCTAAATTTTGTTAAGAAGTTCGGTGTGTTTGTGGAGGTGTATGTGGACAGATTTAATCTAAGAGAAAGCAACATGTTTTTGTTGTTAGAGCTCGATTTAAACTGTGAGATACAATAAAAAAAAATCATATAGACATATTTTTTTCGCTGTATATTGACCAGAAGTAACCCTGTTTTATTTCATGGAATTTCAGATTTTCTTTTGCCTGAAAGTTTTGCTTTCGCAAAATGTATTGCTTTCATGAGCATGTAATCAGTATCATATTTGAGAAAATAAACAATTTTTTTTAATATATATAATGTAAGATATTTAATGAATGGTAAAGGTATAGGTTTTAACATTAAAATGGTAAAGTTGTTTCAATTCAATATATGTTATGACGATAGTCATCATACGTATTATGAATCTTGAACGACAGGATTCTCAGCAGACACAAAGGCCAAAAGACTCAAATTTCATATAAAATCCATTGTGAGTTATTCAAAACCCTATTATACCTCCCAAATTTATATAATTTGTATGCCAAAAGGCTGGCAAAATTCAAATTTTAAATTGAAATCTATATTTGAATTTTTTTTTCGTACTAAAACCTTTTTTAGCAAATTTAATTTTAATTTTAAAATTTTTTCTAATTAAAAAATTTGTTTTGTTTGGCGTTAAAAGTTACAAGATTTATTGATAAGCTTATAGATAAATAGAAGTTGATTTTGCACCCTTAAAATCATCTCATTGATTACCAATAAAACTATTTCTTTTGTTATGAAAAAGTGTGTATTCTTATTTTTTAAATATTGTTAATTTTAGAATTTAAAATTGTTATTATTTATATAAATTAAAAAACTAATTATTAATTAACCATAATTTTTTGTTTACATAATTTAATATACATTAAACAAATACAAAAAATTAAAAAGTTTGATATAAGCAAAACGATTCCAGAGAGACCTTGAATTTATTTTTTGAAATTGATTTCAAACTCTTAAATGGTATGCAATTGTAGAATTGAGACTTCTGTGATTTGTCATAGTTATAAGGAAAGCTTCAGCGTAAATCACATAAGAAAGATTTCTGCCAACGCGTTTCGAACCAACCAATGTGGTTCATCGTCAGGACAAGTTGAAGATATAGATCTAGCTCAGCGTTTTAAATAGTCCATGCAGAGACTCCAACGGCTAAAACACTCCAACGGCTACTTAATCATTCTAGAACCCCAGTCAAACGACCTCACATTAATATAAAAAACAAAGCTAGGTTAATCTGGTAAAACTAATTTATTTATTTAATTTCAACTATTACCCTATTATACGTAAAAATATGGACATGTTAATATTTATTTAATTAATTGATTAAATTTAACCTAAATGTATATTCTCATACTTTAATTATTGAATCTAATCTTCTTAAAAGCCCTATTTGTTATTATTGTTACCCTAATTGAATTTATCTTATAATTAATTTTATAGAAATGGTTAAATGGTCAATTAAAAATTAATTTATTAATATATTGAAATAATAATGCATTATATATGAGTTAATTATTAAGAATATAAGTGTAAAATAATAATATATATAATAGATACTATAAAATTAATTAGTTAACAAATTTATATTAATCTATATATGAGTCTTAAATAAAATAAGAAGGGTTATATGTATTAATTTTATAGAACCAAGGTTAAAATCGATATTATATATAAATTAATTTTTAATGCTATATGCATAAACACAATAGTATATATAATTAATAATATTAAAAATAGATATTAATTAATTAATGTATTTAAATTAATCTATATAAGTCCTAAATAACAATCCTATGCTATGGAAATACTATTAATAATATTAAATGAGGGACAAATAGAAAAAAGAATTAAAAATAAAGGAAAACCAGGCTCACA
The DNA here is from genome assembly GCA_000404065.3 of Pinus taeda. Taxonomy (NCBI): domain Eukaryota; kingdom Viridiplantae; phylum Streptophyta; class Pinopsida; order Pinales; family Pinaceae; genus Pinus; species Pinus taeda. The sequence goes on from APFE030596810.1 coordinate 27,413, forward strand.
GGAACACAATCCCGCCCACCCAGAGAAAGGAACCTGGAAGAACAGAGGGGGGAGGAGGAAACTTAAGATGACAACGCAGGGATCCAATTCCTACTAACCTTCCATCCATCGTCTCTGTTGAGATTGATGGGTCTTCGCTCAATTTCGATAGCTTCCCTTAACTTGCGATGATGAAATCGGTCAACCTTGGCAATGACTTTGGCCTCTTCTATGCAGACATGATGCTTAGTTTTGTCCACATGCTCTGCAAGAGTTGAGGACTTTATTCTACCATGCCTCAGGTCCGCTGCATGCTCACCAATTCTCTGCTGGATGGAGCGCCCTGTTTCCCCTATATAAGGGGTCCCACAAGAGCAAGGAATCAGATAGACCCCTTTCATGGCTTTGGGGTCGACCGGATCCTTTACTGACCTCAGGGAGTTACGAATGGTTCTGAGAATGAAATTGATAATAATAATAGGATTTCTATTGATAACGGTAGCATCTTTGATGATAAAGTAGGTGAGTCAAATTTAGCTTTAATTTGTCCGGAAGGCATTGTGGGCCCTAGCTGCATTGGAGTGCCAGAGGACCTTTCCAAAAAGGTCTCTCCCCCCCCGTCTGAGCAAAAGAGTAAGGTGGTTAACCTCTCTAGCTTTCCCCTCTCCCCGTCGGTTTTTGATCTTCTTAGCAAGGGCCTAAACTTTGCCCTTGCCCCTAGAAGAATCCCTGTAGACGAAATTATTTGTGATGTGGAGCAGGGTATTAGAGATCTGCCTGATAATATCAAGGATACTATCAGACATGATTGTGTTGTGGTCCTCAGGAGGGCTAAACCTCCTCGAAGGAACCTCGGCAAAGAGGATATTGCTGCCTTAAAGTCCTTAAACCAGAATGAGGACATTATGGTCCTTAAGGCAGACAAAGGAGGGGCGACGGTCATCCTCAACAAAGAGGACTACCGGAGCAAGATGTTGGATCATCTTCACAGCAGTGGCAGTTATAAGAAACTGTCCAAAAACCCCCTGAAGAAAATCTCCAAGGATGTGGCTCTAGCTATCAAGTCGAGCAGCTCAGTGGGGACTCTGTCCCGTAAGCTCATTGAGAGCAACCCCATCGCTCCCAGAATTTATGGGGTGCCGAAAATTCACAAGGAGGGGATCCCTCTGAGACCTATTGTCAACACCATCGGGGGTCCAACCTATCTTCTAGCTAAGTTCCTAGCTCTTAAGCTGAAACCTCTTGTGGGCCATACTGAGTCCTTCGTGAAGGACTCTGCGTCCTTCATCTCGGTTCTCAAGGATATTAGGCTAGACCCGGAGGACATTCTTGTCAGTTTTGATGTTTTCTCCTTGTTCACGTGCATTCCCATTAGAGAAGCCATGGAAGTGATACATCGCCTAACTGATCCGGACACCACGCATCTGGTTGAGGTATGTCTCACTTCCACCTTCTTCAGTTTCGAAGGGGAGTTCTATGAACAAACCTGTGGCGTTGCCATGGGTTCCCCCCTCTCCCCTATCGTGGCAAATCTTTTTATGGAAGATTTCGAGGCCAAGGCTCTAGCCTCGGCCCGTCTCCTGCCTAAGCTGTGGAAAAGATATGTAGATGACACCAATGTCATCTAGCCCCATGGCCATGAAGAGCTCGATCATTTCCTGGATCACCTCAACGGCCAGTCCTCTGCCATAAAGTTCACCATGGAAAAGGAGGACAATGGCAGCCTCCCTTTCCTGGATATCCTTATTTCCAGGAGGTTGGACGGCTCTCTCTCTCACGTGGTGTACCGTAAGAAGACGCACACAGAGCAGTATCTTCACGTTGATTCCCATCATTTCCCTGCTCAGAAGATGGGTGTTCTCAACACCCTGGCTACGCGTGCCCTCAGGATTTCGGATAAAGAAAACCTGGATAGGGAGAGAAACCACCTCCTCAATGTCTTTGTGGAGAACGGATATAGCAGGCACCTTGGCCATAAGGCCTTCCTTACTGCCTCCAAAAATGCAGTTAGTGAAAAAGAGCCTAAGGAGCGCCGTCCAGGTGTCCATATTCCATATATCCAAGGGACCACGGATCGGATTGCTCGGATCCTTAGGAGGTTTGATATCCCCTCAACCTTCAGACCTCTCAGAACCATTCGTAACTCCCTGAGGTCAGTTAAAGGATCCAGTCGACCCCAAAGACATGAAAGGGGTCTATTTGATTCCTTGCTCTTGTGGGACCCCTTATATAGGTGAAACAGGGCGCTCCATCCAGCAGAGAATTGGTGAGCATGCAGTGGACCTGAGGCATGGTAGAATAAAGTCCTCAGCTCTAGCAGAGCATGTGGACAAAACTAAGCATCATGTCTGCATAGAAGAGGCCAAAGTCATTGCCAGGGTTGACCGATTTCATCATCGCAAGTTAAGGGAAGCTATCGAAATTGAGCGAAGACCCATCAATCTCAACAGAGACGATGGATGGAAGGTTAGTAGGAATTGGATCCCTGCGTTGTCATCTTAAGTTTCCTCCTCCCCCCTCTGTTCTTCCAAGTTTCTTTCTCTGGGTGGGCGGGATTGTGTTCCTGTGAGCCTGGTTTTCCTTTATTTTTAATTCTTTTTTCTATTTGTCCCTCATTTAATATTATTAATAGTATTTCCATAGCATAGGATGGTTATTTAGGACTTATATAGATTAATTTAAATACATTAATTAATTAATATCTATTTTTATTATTATTAATTATATATACTATTGTGTTTATGCATATAACATTAAAAATTAATTTATATATAATTATGGATTTTAACCTTTGTTCTATATAATTAATACATATAACCCTTCTTATTTTAGTTAAGACTTATATATATATTAATTTTATAGTATGGTATTATATATTATTATTTATACACATATATTCTTAATAATTAACTTATAGATAATGCATTATTATTTCAATATATTAATAAATTAATTTTTAATTGACCATTTAACCGTTTCTATAAAATTAATTATAAATTAATTATAAATTAGTGTAATAATAATAACAAATAGGGCTTTTAAGAAGATTAGGTTTAAAGTATTAGAATTTACATTTATATTTAGGATAGATTTAATCAATTAATTAAATAAATATTAACATATTCATATGCACATATTTTTACGTATAATAGGGTAATAGTTGAAATTAAATAAATGAATTATTTTTACCAGATTAACCTAGCTTTGAATATAATAATATTTTAATTTTAAATTAACGAGAGGTCGTTGGACTGGGGTTCCTGCTTGATAAAGTAGCTGTTGGAGTGTTTTAGCCGTTGGAGTCTCTGCATGGACTATTTAAAACGCTGAGCTAGATCTGTATTTTCAACTTGTCCTGACGATGAACCACATTGGTTGGTTCAAAACGCGTTGGCAGAAATCTTTCTTATGTGATTTACGCTGAAGCTCTCCTTATAACTATGACAAATCACAGAAGTCTCAATTCTACAATGGGATTGGTGCTGTTTTAATGCAAGAAGAAAGACCCGTTTCTTTTGAAAGTCCTCCAATCAAAGGAAAGTATTTACACAAAGCTATTTATGAAAAGGAAATAATGGCAATACTACATGCACTTAAGAAATGGCAACCCTACCTAATGGGAAGACACTTCAAGGTAAAAATAGATCATGATAGCCTTAAATACATTTTAGAACAAAGGTTATATTTAGAAGAGAAACAAAAATGGGTCACAAAGATGTTGGGCTATGACTTTGAAATCATCTACAAAAAAGGGAAGAAAAATGTTGTGGCGGATGCACTCTCAAGAAAGGATGAGGATGTGGAAGCATTTCTTTGCGCCATTTCTATTATCCAAACAGATTGGATAAATGAAGTAAGGGATGAATGGAAGAATGATGAGGAAGTGTGGGCACTCATTCAAAAGATACAACAAGATCTTAGTACATTTGATACATTTAGCTGGAAAAATGATTCGTTATGGTACAAGGATCGGTTATACCTATGTGAGAATTCCCAACTCAAACAAACAATTTCTAGGGAATTGCACACCTCTCCCTAAGGAGGGCACTCAGGATTTCTAAAAACCTACCATAGGGTTAAGAAGGATTTTTTTGGGATGGCCTTAAATCGGATATTCAAAATTTTGTGGCAGAATGTTTGGTTTTCCAATAGAATAAAGTTGAAACAATTAAGACCCCAAGACTATTACAACCTTTATCGATTCCAAGCCAACGTTGGAAGGAGGTTTCAATGGATTTTATCACAGGTTTACCCAAGTCTAAAGGAAAGAGTGTTATCATGGTGGTAGTTGACAGACTTACCAAGTATGCACACTTTTGTGCATTATCTCATCCATTTAAAGCAAGTTTCTATTGCATTTATGGAAACAATTCAAAATCTACACGGAAACCCAAAGATTATTGTAAGCGACAGAGATCCCATTTTCACTGGAAATTTTTGGACATAATTATTTCCTTGCCTTGGTACTCGGTTAGCTCATAGCTCATATTATCATCTTCAATATGATGGGAAAACTGAGATAGTAAACAAATGTTTGTAAGGATATCTTCATTGCTTTGTATATGATAAATAGACATAATGGGTCAAATGGTTGCCTTTGGCTGAATGGTGGTATAACACTTCCTTCCATACTGCAACAAAAATGACCCCATTTGGCACTTTGGATATTCATCCACCATCCATACATCATATTTAAGAGAGAAAATTCTAAGGTTCAAGCAGTGGAAGATCACATTGAGCATCAGCAACAAGTTCTCCAACTCTTAAAGGATAACCTCACCTTGGCACATAATAGAATGAAACAACAGACAGATAAACATCACAACAAAAGAAGTTTTGATGTAGGTGATTGGGTATTCCTATGGCTACAACCATATAAAAAAATGACCCTCAAGCAAGCTAAGAAGGATAATAAATTATCACCAAAGTATTATGGTCCATACAAGGTGTTGCAAAAGATAGGTGCTATGGCATACAAATTCAAGCTTCCTGCAACTTCCCAAGTGAACCCTTTTTTCCATGTTTCATGCTTAAAGAAGGTTATAGGTGACAAGATTCCAGTTCAAACAATATGGCCAGAACTTGATGAGGAAGGAAAAATCATATTGAAACTCGAAGCAGTGAAAGAAACAAGAACTCGATAGCTACGAAATCGATCAATTTCAGAGTATCTCATCAAGTGGAAGAAATTACCTGTTGAATATTCCACATGGGAGGATGAGAATTTTATATAGAAGCATCCAAAACTACTAGAGCATTGCCGACAACACTTTTTTAAAGGAGAGGGGCATATTAGGTCCCTATAATACTAGTGATTCCCCTATTACTATTGTCATTGTATCCCTTATTGTTATTATTGTGCCCCATAGAATCCCACTATTGTTATTTTTGTGCCTTTATATTATTATTGTTAGGTTGGCTTGGTTATATTGTGACCCTTTAGACTCCTATATATAGAAAGAAGGTTTTGTTATTTGTATCATCTAAGAATTGTTCATTTGTGTAATGTAAAGGATGTTGCCCCTTTAAAGAGGCTGAATTCTAAGGCATTGATCTATCTTTTCTATCTTTTTGTGTACTGGTTTCTTAATAGAATAAGCATAACAACCTTTTTTTTGTCTTTGTGTGAAAACATGAATGCTAATCCTTCTTGATTGCATGGGAGGTGGGATAGGTGTGGATAGAGATGGTTGTGATGGGTCAAATGGCTTGGGAGGCAATCAGGGGTCTTCCCCTAGCTTTCGTGATTCATTTCTCACAAATTGGGCTCAAAATAGACCACTAGAGGTTGTCCTATAGGATGTTTATAGGATATCCTAATTCACCTACACAATCCCATATTTTCCTACAAGAATAGCCGAAAGCATAAGGAGTGATTTGGATGGTGGTATGGAGCTTAGGGAAGGTGAGTGATGGAAGGAATAAGGTATGGGAATGGTTGGAACTCACTCAAAACTCAAACTGAAGCTCTATGATGGTTGGATTTTCTCAAGCATGACAAATTTTCCTTGTAAAATGATAACTCGGATTGTGAAATTAGTGGCCTTTGCTGATCATGGGTGGGTATGGTTTGGCTGAGGATGATGATATGAGGTGCCACGCGGAATGAGTCGATCTTGCGGACAAGATAGACCTTCCTAGAATCTAAAGAAGACCTAATGACAAGCAAACCAACCAGACACTATCTTTCTCTAAATATGCTTTTATAAATAATGACAAACAAGTGTGTTTAGGGCCTACCTTATGTCCAACGCAAGTTTGGGGATGCCTTCGCTCCTTAGATCCAAATGAGCTCCTTTGTCGCGAACCTGCAAACACAAACGAGGAAAACAAATTAAATAGCATCTGAAAAGGAAAGATCATAAAACATATTTAACATGAAAGTCAAGGAGTCCATGAAACAAATAACATAAGATACTTGTTGAGAAAAATGAGTCTGATTGTATTAATTCAAAAGAAGAAGAAATTTACAAACTTTGCCTTGACGCTGTACAAGCTCCTCCCAGGGTCCAACAAGAAGTCTCCTCTACTTTGACAAGTTTCACTCACTCCCCAATGAAGCCAAAAAGGTATGTGATCTCTCCTCTTAAGCACAACTAGGAAGTCTTGAATTCATCAGCATTTACCCTCAAAATGTTTAGCTTCTAACCTCTCTAGCAACTAACCCAATGCCTCAATTTATAGTGCAATGGAGGGAAGTTACTAGGTCCTCCTTCAAAGGGATAGAATCCTCCTTCAAAGGGATAGTTCCTCCTAACAAGGGATTAGCTCCTTCTCTTTTGGGATGCATGAATCACCTTGGAGCGAACAATCCATGTCAAAATTCCTTCTAGAAACATCTAGAATTAACCCAAAAGTGATTTTTTTAGGATAAACTTGCGCCTTTTGACTTTCACAGGGGTACGCACCCTCCCCTTTACAGACAAAGCGTATAAGTACGCAGGTAATATGAAAAAAGTGTGCGGGCCCGCAGGCGAAAGTGAGAGAAAGTGTGGAACCAGAGTTACATTGTTTTTTGATGTCTTTCTCTCATTTCCAAAGCTTATTTTGAAGAGCTGAGGTCTAAGACTTGCTTAGGAGGACAGTACAAGTGATGATAGACCCATACTGACTGCAAATAATCAAGGTGACGATATTTTTGTGTAACAGATTGCCCCTTAAAGTGCAAAGTCTGTAGTAGATGAGGATTTCATTTATCATTTAGGAAGAGTGAAGTACTTTATCATTTCGAGGATCATCTCGCGGAGAGCCCGGTTGGAACCTGTAAAAACATTCAATGCAAAATATATATATGAGATCATCTCATCGCTGAGGTAGGCATTCCCATACTCAGATAAAAACTGACTAAGAGACTAAAAACTGACTAGAAAACTAACTACTACTCTGATATAGGAATGATCTTGTAATACATCATAAGTATAGACACATGTGGACACAGTATGGACGCAGCCATATGTTTATGAATAGTCCATAGTATAATGAATACAAAATTCCTCGCAGCCTGGATGG
>APFE030596811.1:0-10362 GCA_000404065.3 Pinus taeda
GGCTTTTGATCAGGTGGTAGAGATGCAGATAATTTAATTATCTTGGGCTTTTCAACAGTTCCAATGTTGCACTCTTCAATGGCAGCATTAAGGGGTTGCAATTTTGGTTTTCTAGGGACATCATTTGAGTCAAAAATGTTCTCCAATGGAGTTAGGCCTGTTGGAAGAAAAATGTCTTTCCATTGTATAACTTCAACTTCAGTATCAGCTATTTCCTCAGAATGAACTTGTTCAAGTTCTTGTATTTTCTCCTGGTCAAAGTTTGTTGGACAAAGCATTTGATTGGTTGTTTCGAGTGAGATATTTGTGTGGTGTTGTTCAGCTAGTGTTTGTGGCTCACTTGCAGCCTTTGTATCAACGTTCAGTCCTGAAAACTCTTGCTGTAGAGTTAAGAAATTGTTTATTTTTGTGTCATCCTCAAATACCTGCCAATCCTTGACATTGTTTGGGACAGAAGGTTTGTGTTTTATCTCAGCTGTAAAGCAATGCTGGGGTTCAAAAGGTAGTTTGCAAGTGCTTGCAAATGTGGCCAAACTATGAGCATGAAGGTTATGGGTTCTAGGAATTTTGGTTATTTGGGATTCAGTGAAGGAATTTAGTATTTCAGCAGCAGCAGACCTATAAGATCTCAGTCTTTTGTCATTAGTGACAAAATTTCCTTTTACTTGTTGGATGATTAGATCTGAGTCTCCTAGGATTGAAACTTTTATGGCCTGTAAGGATTTTACTAGTTTAAGTCCTAGTAAGAGAGCTTCATATTCTGCCATATTGTTGGTGCACCTGAAGTTTAACCTATAGGCTCGGCCCTCTGCCTGATTGTTTTGTTTGTTATGTATCCAAACCCCTGCCCCTGCCCCTAATTTGTTGGCTAATCCATTGAATTCAAGGAACCAGAGGACTTCTTGATTTAGGGAAGGTTTGTCAACTGTTGTGGGACTTGGCATCAACAATTTGAGATCTTGGCTTTCATTTGGTTTGTCTTCTTATACATTTTTATCTGTTGACTTATCAACCAACATTTCTAGATCAAGAGTTTCTTCATTTATAATCCGATCTTGTTTGAGTGTCTGGGTTTCTTCATCATTTGAGGGACCTGTATTGTCATTGAAGAGAATATAGGAGTCTATGTCAGAATGAACAGCATATATGGGGAAGTTTTGAGGATTTTCTTCACTGCTAACCATATATTTCATAAGTGACTCTCTATATAGCCTCTTGGGTTGACCAAAGACTGAGATGGTAGCATATGACACGTCTAATTGTAGGGAACCTTGGAGTTTAGCCCCCCATGATCTTGATAACAGCATTCCATATTTGGGTGAGATATCAACAACTACAACATCCATTAGAATTGTTTTATTTGGGTACTGGACCAGTGACACACAAAGATCTTTTATTAAGCCTAGACATTTTACTTGGCTGGAGTCAAATGAAAATAGGTCCTTATAAGGTCTTGTAATGTCCAGGTTGAGCCTCTCCATCACTGATTTAGGCATAAGGTTGTGAGAGGCGCCTGAATCAAACATTGCATTATGTAGTATCTTATCATTAACATGCAGGCTGACATAGAAAGGTAAGATCCTTGTAACTGCTGCCTTTCCATCAACCTTTGGACCAAAAAGCAATTCTGGGGTATCATCTAATACATTGACATTATCTTTATTACGAGTTAGCTGAAGAGAGTTCTTGATTTGTTGTTTGTAGATGTCATGCTTGGCTAATTCTGAAAGAGGAATAGCTATCTTCAATTTGCCAATTTCAGCTTCTAGGTCAAAAGGTCTTTCAGTTTGATTCTTGGTATTGTGGGTGATAATCTTTTCCTTGTTTATTGAGTTTTCCTCTTGATTCTTGTCTTGATCATGAGACTTATCCTTTTTACTCACCTCTTGAGGAGTAGTATTTGGATTAGGCTATAAAGGTGGTGCAACCATTGGCTTTTGTTTTGAGGGGAATAGTTCAGTTATTTCTTCAACGGTTATTTCATTTGTAACTGAATCCGTTTTGTCCTGTGGTTCTGTAACTATGGCTTGTTTAGGCTGCAGGCTATCTTTTGCTTTTTCAGGCTGTGTTACATTTATAGTTTTGCTTCTTAGCTTGTATTGCTTGTGAACTTCATAAACGGTTGTGTCATAACCTTGTTTAAAGTCAAATGACTCATCTGACATGGGTTGGAACTGCTTAATGTCATCCTCCTTGTGATCTTCATGACTTAGGAAAACTTGCTGCTCATCATTTAGGCCCATTAGGTTAATGTGGGTGTCATCTACTTGTTCATTTGAGGTGGATGCTTTAGTATAGTTTTCCTGGAAGGGAGGTCTTATCTCTGGATCAGAACTGGCCTTGCTAATGTTTGGGTTTTGATTTCTCCTAAAATTTGGGTTCCTGACAGGGTTACTTTGTGGTGCTTCCCATGATGACTTTCTCTCCACAGATTCCACTCTATCACCCAACCTTTTCATGCTAGTGAGTATTGCGTCCAGTTTCTGATCAAAGGCTGAGGTTTCCTCTTTGAAGGTGACTCTTTTTTCCAATCTTACCCTGTTCCTCTTGGCAATCAGGTTAGCCTCCACTGTGGCAGCAACTTTTTGTGCATCCTCAAGGGTTTCAAGGGCTCTTTCCTTCAACTGATATGCCATGTCAGGGTCAAAACCATCAGGGAATTTGTATAATGCTAAATCAGGGGGAGGTCTCAAATTCTGTGGTATTGCGTTGTATACATTATTGAATCTTGCACAATACTGCAAAATGGTCTCTTGAGGACCTCGTTTGGTTGTATCATATTCACCCAGTATGTGCAAGGGATCTTTCTTCTTTTCCCATCTATTAGTGAATGCATGGTAAAGCTCATCAGGAATTGTTATGGTATTTGTAGTGAGTGACCTAAACCAAGTTCTTACATCCCCTGTTAGGCTCTGAACAAAAATTCTCATTCTTACACTGTCATCATCAATTTCATAGTTCTCAAAATGAACTTGCATTCTTCTGGCATGCTGAATGGTTGTGAAAGGGCCAGTGGAGTTAAAGTATGAGATTTTGGATTGGTAGTCATGAGGTAGGGCTGCAGAATTAGCAGGTAACTACAGGGGTGCATATCTATTGGCCATATTTGCAAGGTTTATAGGGTTGATAGGGAGAACTGGGACAAAAGGAACTATTGGGACAATGGGGGTACTAGGTATGGCAGAGACTACAGTGTTGGTCAAGGGAACATGTGAAGTGGATGAAGGTGTGAAAGGAGGGCTTTGAGATGTAGATGGTGAACTAGGGGAAACAGGGGTAGACCGGAATAGAACCTTGATAGGAGTGAGAACGAGGTTAAGGTAGACTATCTCAGCACTCAAGTCAGAAGAGTTTTCATATTTTTGCTGCTTCCTAATGTTTTTAGGGATTGTGTTAGGATTTCAAAAATAGTTGGTGGGTTAGGGTCAGGGTTGGACCTTGTATACCGTTGATCCTTCTTGGGAGCCAGCTTTTGAATTGTTTTTAAAGTATTTTTAGGATTTTCTTGTGTCTGCAAGGGCTAGACAAGATTTTGGAATGACTGTGTATGTCCTAAAACTAGTATGAAGATAGACTGAAGCAGCTTTTATGTAAACTTGTTAATGTAAAACAGAAACAGTTTTGAAGGCTTCCTGGCTAAATTTCAGGCTTCACCTATAGCTTTAGGAAATATACAGTAATTAGAAAATCCTGAGGTTGTCCCTAGTGGAGTCGCCATTTATGTTATCACCCAGGTTGTTCCCTATGACTCCCAAGGGAATACGATCGGGGTAACCACTAACCAACCTTTGGATTATAGATCCTAGCCTATCTATAATCAGAGAGGGCTCTCTCTTTAAGTTTCAAATATGCTTTGTGAGTATTTTAGGCTAGTTAAAAGTTTCAGTTAACTGTTTAAGACTTTGGTTGGTGAACTTTTGTTGTAAGAAGGGCATGAAGAGTGCAGAAGATGCTAACCCATTGGGCATATGGAGTCAGAAAAGTGAGATAGTCCTGGTGCCTATGATGGAGAAAGTTTTGCTGCAAGGCTAGATGGCTATTGTTAATATAATTTTCTGATTTTAGTGAGTGAGACAATGGGATATGGAGTTACTGGCAGTGTGATATCAATTTGAACAACAATCTCTACTTAGTAGCATAAATGAATTACCAAATTAGTGACTGTGAGATATTCAGAGCTTATTGGAGCAGTTAAGAATTCCAATTTAAACAACTGAAGTTATGAAAAAACATTTATAGTAAAGATAGATTGAGATCAGGGTGTCTCCATGGACAAATCCTGAGAGTCATGAGTTAAAACAAATAACAGAAAAATTAACAGAGATAGAGAAACACTTATTATATCAAGCCATAGCACTAGAATCCTGCAGCATTCAATGGTTCCAATCAGAGCATGCACCAGTAAGACTCAGTTCCTGTAAACGCGAAGATTTATTTATAACATCCTTCTGCAAGTTACAGCTGAGTTCTCATTTCTTCATAAGAGAACAACAAAACTAACAACAACCCATTCAAAGTTTGTGCGAGGGGGAATATATATAAATAGGTTTTACAAAATATCTAACTGCTGAGTCACTTGATACATTAACTATGCTCACCAACTTTACAAAATATCAGATAAGAAAGTTATTGCTACTCTCAGTGTAAGATTAATGGTCTTTAATGCTGTCACGCCTCTTCTTGACCTTTGGAGGAGAGTGAGTCGGTTGAGCGTTTCTGCTTTAATGCTGAATGATGTGAATTATGTGTCTTTATGCTCTATCATGCTGAAGCCTTTCTCGACCCTGCTACCTGTAGCTGTCATTACTGCTTTTGGTGGCCAAATCTTCATGCTGAGGTGGCTCATTCCACCTTTTGGTCATAGTATATGCATCACACTTTCTGAATGTGATGACTTATATATTTTGACAACCAAATTTAGATGAAGCCTCTTGTTTATAATACTAACTGTATCATGGAGGCCCACCAATCCTGCGTAGGCAATTGATGCCTTAAAATTGCATCCATGGTCTAATCTGCCTCTGTGTATTTGTAGAAGTTTGGAGGCACTTCAAACAGATGGCTAATCTCATTCATAATAAAAAACAAGTTCTCTACTCTGTCATAGAGACTTTTCCCAGATGCTAGCCCTGTTTCCTGTGAGCTGCTTGATCCTTGACTGATCTGATTGGTGGCAAATGTGTTCACCCTCTTTGCATAAATTTCATGTGATAGAAGTTTTCTTGCACTGTTGAGCAAGCTGGGGAGACCTCTGCCCTATAATGCTGCAAATTTGTCCATGAACCTGTTTACCTCTGTTTGCATATCTTGGCTTCTTCTATCCAATGTTTGTACCAGGCTTTTCAGTGTGAGGACCCTCTTAATTAGCTGGATAGTCTCCGTCCTATTGCAGATCCCAATTGCTGCCAGTTGAGGACCTGTCCAGTTATTGAGCACATTGACCATTCTGCTGGCTATCTCAGGCATACTCCCTAGAGATTCCCTTGCTCTATGCACTTCCCTTTGTGCTTTGCCTATGAGCTCCATTTGCTCATGAGTGGTTTCAATGTATTGCCACTGGTCTGTTATTGATTGGCCAATGTGGGTCCACAAAACTCTTCTGATCTCAGCCACCACTTTGTCAAGGGTGAGCTCTTTCTCCAGTTCTTTTATCCTTTCCTTGAGAGTTTTTATTTCTCTCGCTTTCTTAGCCACATTCTGCTTTGATTTATCATACTTCTTATTTAGCTTGGCCAAATTCTCCTTGGCTCCATTCAGTTCTGTCATCTGGGCTTCGAGGGCCTGGACTTCATTCAACAATTTCTGCATGTCAAGGCTTAGAGCCTGCTCTGTAGATGGTGCTGGTGCTGCTGTTGATGTTGATGGTGCTGCTGTTGATGTTGATGGTGCTGCTGCTTCTATGGGAGGAGGAGTGATCTTTGGAGGCTCCTCAAGGTTAATAACCTCTAGAGGGGGCTGAGAAGTCTGGCCTCCCTCTTTCTGTTGCAGGGCTACCTGCAGTGCAGCCTCTGTGTCTTCTGGCCTCCCTTCTGTCTGCACTAGTTGCTTGTGCAGTGCTACCAGCAATGTAGCTATCTCTTGTTCTTGCTTCTGCTGAGCAACCTCATCTCTTTGGGGGTGAATGGTTGCTGGGAGCTTTACCTTCTTTCTCAGGGCTGCAAGGTCTGCATCTCTTATTTTTAGCAGCGTCTGTATGGCCTTTGGGTCCTTGGGGTCATGCCCCAGCTCTATAATTATATCTTCCAAAGAATTGATCCTATTGTCTTTGGCCAGGGAGGATGCTTTCTCCAACTCCAGTTGGGCAGCTGTATTGTTTAGGCTGTTTTCCAGCCTTTTTGCCAACATTGCTTTATTTGCCAATGTTGCATAGACCATTTCACCCATTTTCTTATGAATTTCTATTTGGTCCATGGGGTTAATGTCTTTTGCAAGAACCTCCAGGTTGGTTCTTATGTAGTCTGCAGCTGACTGTGGCTGCACCGTGGTGGGTACGAAATGACTCATGGTCATTTTTCCTTCAGAAATGTCATAGGCTGACATAAGCCTCTGCTGATATGTAGGGGCCATCCTTAGCAACTGATTGTAGATTTGGAGCCTGAGTGGCTCATTTCTTCTCTTGATATCAGTAAACTGTTGCTTGATGCTTACTTCTGCTTTCCTTTGATGACTTGAGGAGCTGACCTCTCCTCTAAGATTTCTCTCTTGTTCCTGCTGAAAGGAACTAGCAGATACCTCCATTCTTGGTGGGCCCATTATCACCAATTGCCCCATAGGCATTTCTTCCTCAAAGAGGGGATTTAATCTTTGCCTTTTCTCCCCTTGATTTGTGGACGTGGTAAGGGGAGTCTCCTGCTCTCTGTCCCTCTTCTTTCCTTTTTCCACCTTTTGTGGAGTTTGGAGCACTGAGGTCTCCATTGTCTTCTCTTGCTCATAAGGCATGTTCTCTTGAGCCTGTTGCTCAGTAGGTGCTAGGGCTTCAGCCATTTGTTCTTGCTGCATAGGCTTCCCCTCTTCTTGAAGTTCTTCTTGCTGTTCTTGTTGTTGTTCGTCCTCCTTTTCTAGTTGCTGCTCTCTTTGTTGCTATGTTTGTTGCTCTGTTGTAGGAGGTGGTTGTTTCTGCTCCACCTGCTTGCCCTTATCTTTATTTGTTTCTTGTTGGGCTATTTCGGCTACCTGCTGCTGGGCTGTGGAAAATGAGGTCGCTGCTCCAATTTGCCTCTGATAGGAGGAAGAAACCTGCCCACAATGTTCCAAGTCAGCCTCTTTCTCAAGATTACCTGTTTCTCTTCTTAGCATTTCTTCTTTACCAATTGGCTCTTCTAAGGTGCCTTCTCTCCAGCTCAGGGCATTGGCATACTTCTCAATGTGGGTCAGTTTCACATGAACATATCCACCCAATTTGTATTTTATCCTCCTTCTTATTGTACAAGAATGGGCCCAGCTGATTCCTCACCTTTAGTTGCACCTTCTTGCTTTTACATTGGAAATGGACAAAGTCTGCATTTCCAAACTGCCTGAAGTACTCTAGGGCAAAGAGTCTCATAGGGACATATTTTGGCAACCTATAGGGATTCAGGTCACAACCATATACCCTAATTACTGTGTGGTGTTGGTAGAAGTACCAATCACCAATGCTGTAGGCTTTCAATAGTTGAAGAATTCTCTGCATTTCATCTGTCAATCTTGGAGGAGGGACACCCAACAACAAGGTCATAGCTGGATGAATGAAAAGATCGATGAATTCACTGTAGGTGTAAGGTGAATAAGGCAGAAGATGGCAAACTGAAGACCAATACACAACCAACCTTGGGCTTCCCTGGGCATCTAGCTTTTTGAGAGGGACAGGGAAGGCACCAAGTTGATAGAACAAGAATAAATGGTATATATACCTGGTGTATTTAAACACCTTTTCCCTCTCCTGATTCATTAATTTCTCATGAATTTTATTAGCAATAAAAGTGGCAAAATCATAATGTACAGCAGCAGGCATCCCTGGGGAGAAAATGGACAGTATTGCCATAATGGTTTCATCCACATCCTCATATGTCCCATAACCCAGGATGTAACTGATCAAATCTACCATCATTTTGCCCAGCTCATTAAGATATGGATATGCTATGGGAAGGGAAGTGGTCATGGATTGATATTGAGGCTGAATAAACAATTGATTAACCCTGGAAATCTGATCACTGGACAACTTGCCCCCTTTTGTTATCCAATCATGGATGGAGAGAGGAGTTAGGGATTTTGTGGTGTGGAAGTGGAGCATTTAATTGATGGCCTCAGGGGTGATATGGAACAATACTGAGCTTGAGGGGCTAAGGATGGCTATCTGATAGGGGTCATAGCTCGACATGCATTGTTTTATCAAGTCTGGGAGGACATTGACTTGAGGGAGGTTGTAAATGGGTATGTGGGAATCCCAAATTCCTAAGGTGTCAACCCCACTGAGATGTTGGGCCTTTAATTCATTCATCAGGTGAATATTAAACTTGGCTGTCATGGGCATGGAGTCTAACATCTGGTAATCTTTAACACCTAGGGCTTTCCACTCTAGCTCTCTGTGTGGGGCATTCAGTGGTTGAACATTCAGGACTATTGGCGTCTCCATGGCTAAGCAGTAGTTATGACTTGGTGCTGAACTGGTTTTAGTGGGCAGGAGACCACAGAGGGCTAATTTTGTAGAAGTCAAGCCGATTGTAAGGGTAAATGAGGCAACTGTGGTGACAATGGTGCAGAATGCACAACAAGAGTTACTTGAGGGATTACAGGAGCTGGAAACTCTATTTTCTTTGTGAATTATGCCTTTTTAGGTTTACAGTCCACGAATGCACGGACAGTGTGGGAATTTGGGGAAGGGTGACTGTATATGAGTTCAGCAGGTGAAATTCAACGCTGCACCTGTGAGAAATACTTGTTTTTCCGGGGATTTGCTGGTGAAAACAGGTTGTTTTACTCTTGTAAATTTAGTTCCGGAGAAATATGGATATAACTTAGCTCTAAAGGGATGCTATGGATAAATAAATGGTGAATTGCTGGCAATGGTGACAAATACAGGTGGGTTGTAGGCAGCAGCATTCTTCAGTTCGATTTCAGCAGGTTGGCGGCAGATGGACATAATTTTCATGCATAGGAGAGGAATAGTTCTTTCAGCGAAAAATGAGAAAAATGCGAAAATCGGCTAAAATATGGACTTTTGGGTCATTGGCGCGCTTTTTGGATGATGTCATTGGTGAGCTCCAGTATTGTAGCAATAATGCTACAACTCCTGAGGCTTCCTGTCTCTCATTTTATCAACCCGGTTGTTCGTACAAACTTGGAAGCGACGGTGCTATATGCACAAGTACTAGATCTTGTCGCAGCTGTCACTTGGTCAGCTGGCACAAGTATGTTAGGGCTCAAGCCAACTTCTATAGGCTCACAGAAGAAGCTTTGTCAATGATGGATGAAAGCTAGCTCAAAGGAGACTAAGCTAATTGAAAAAAATGAACTAAAAGTAATTCAACGCATGTAACCCTAAGAAACCCTAATTTGACTGGTCTAACCTCTATAATGCAATGAGGATGAGTAATACTTCTACCAATGCTGCTACTACATTTAAAAAGTGGAAATGCATGAATCTAAACTACTGACATTATCAAGGACATGTTTTTATACTTTTTCGTTAAGTAGGTGGAGTGATTGTGTTTTGCTTACTTATTAGGGTTTGATTGTGCAGCTTGGATGGAGAAGGAAGGAAAGCGTGGGACAGGTTGGGGAGGCTAGGTGAGGTTCCTATGGACCCTTGGCATCCATCCAAAGAGGCTTCCCACGTGCAGAAGCTCAGAAACCGCGTGAAAGGTCTCCTTCAGGATGTCTGCAGGGGATTCTACAGGAAACTCAGGGTTTTCTACAGGATGTCTCTGAATTGCTACAGGATGGTCTACCGTGGAGGATTGAGGTGAGGGAAAGGTGCTGGACGGGTAGGAAGGGATGTGAGAGATAGGGAACAGGCTGGTGACGGCTAAGGAATGGAAGGATGAGATGGGAAACAGGCGTAGGGAGTGTGTTGGAGTGATGGACGTGAAAGGTCAAGGAATGAGGCTACGTGAGGATTAGGAGATGTTTAGGAAAGGGCAGAACGCGGTGTAAGGCAAAGAAACGTGGTTGCATGCAAGGTCCAAACGGAAAGGATGGCAATGAACGAGATGGAGAAGAGTGTAAATGAAACAAATGACCGAAACTATTGATCAAACCAAGAAAGCATCAACCTACACTAAGTGTACCGTGATTTTATTGAACAGTGATCCAAAACGCAAAGAGAAATACGTATGGGACTGTGATGAAGAGATGTGTGGTTCGTATAAATGACAAGGAAGCATC
>APFE030596815.1:0-11366 GCA_000404065.3 Pinus taeda
GTGGAGTACTTACAGAGTTTTAATTTTGTGCTGAAACATATCAGCGGACAAGCAAATAAGGTGGCTGACGCATTGAGCAGAAAAGCTCTACTTTTACAGGAAAGCACTGTACAGGTTTTGGGTTTTGAACATCTACGAGATCTTTATAAGACAGACACAGATTTTAGAGAAGCCTATGAGGCGTGCCAAAACCCTTTGATAAGAGGAAATAGTCCTTGGTTGGATTACAACATACAGGAGAAATTGCTTTTTAAGGGAGGACAATTGTGTATCCCCAGTTGTTCTATGAGGGAGAATATTATTCGTGAAAAACACAGTGGGGGATTAGCTGGACACTTCGGTATAGACAAGACCTTGGAGCAACTTAATCATTTTTATTTTTGGCCAAGAATGCGACGAGACGTACAACGTTTTGTGGCTAAGTGTAAGGTGTGTCAATTAGCGAAGGGACATAGCCAGAACACAGGATTATATACGCCATTGCCTATTCCAGGCAGACCTTGGGATTCAGTGAGTTTAGATTTTGTTTTGGGACTGCCAAAAACGCAGAAAGGTTATGATTCGGTTATGGTAGTGGTGGATCGTTTCTCAAAACATTTTGTACCTTGTCGAAAAACTAGTGACGCCACTCACGTGACCCACTTGTTTTTTAATGAGATTGTCAGATTACACGGGTTGCCAACAACCATCCTATCAGACAGAGACGTGAAGTTCACGGGACATTTTTGGCGTACATTATGGAAAAAAATGAACACCCAATTAAGCTATAGTTCTGCTTATCACCCGCAAACCGACGGACAGATAGAGGTTGTGAACAAAAGTTTGGGAAATCTGTTACGCAGCTTAGTCGGGGAGAATTCTCGGATGTGGGACCGAGTGCTAGCGCAAGCAGAGTTTGCTTACAACGATTCGCCGAATCGTAGCACGGGTCTCAGTCCCTTTCAGATCCTATATGGCATGCACCCTCGTGGAGTGCATGAACTTCGGGATCTTGGTTTACAGGAACGACGGAGTGCGGATGGAGAAGATTTTTCTAATGCAATGAGGGATTTACACGAACAGGTGAAAGCAAAATTACAAGACAGCAGCTCGAAGTATAAGGAACATGCAGATTTAAGAAGAAGAGAACTTCATTTTGACGTAGGGGACGAAGTTCTGGTACACCTGCGAAAAGAAAGTTTCCCTAAGGGTACGTACAATAAACTGAAGTACAAGAAGATAGGGCCTTGTAAGATCTTGCGAAAGTTTTCAGCGAATGCCTACGAAATACAACTACCACCTGGAGTAGGCATATCACCTATCTTCAATGTGGCAAATCTGTTTCCGTATACAGGCGATCTGTTGGAGGAAAAGAAGGATGAACCCAGACAATCCACGCAGAACACCCAGGAAGACGGAGAAACATGGAAAAGACAAATGCCTTATGTCCAACCTCCTGAGATCGAAGGCATCCTCAAAACTCAGGTAGTTAGGCGTACTCGGCGGAAAAATTATTTTCAGTACCTGGTCAAGTGGAAGAACCGTCCGATTGAGGACAGCTCATGGCTTGACACCAGGCAGATTGAACGAACAGGAACATCGGTAGAGGAGCTCATGAACTGGAGTCATGATCTCTTTTCACCCCGGGAGCCTGATGCAGGAGCATCCAGCTCACTGTGACTGGGCAAAAAGAACTCCAACCAGGTTCAAAAGCTAGTGATCAATTGAACTGTCAAATTCTTATGGGAATAATTTTTCTTTTTATTTTATTTTACAAAGTCAGCAAAAGTTAGACACCTTTTTATTTTCCAGTTTAGGATTGTTGTAGTTTCAATTGTTAATTAGAGAGTAGTCCATGTAATTAGGGAAAATAACAATCAACTGTTCCTACAAGTCTTGAAATACCAAATGAGTATAGTTATTGATAGAAGTAGAAATTATGTAACCATATTCTGTAACAGTTAAACTAACTGTAAACATCAACTGAAAACAGAGGGCTATAAAGCTAAAACAAATGTAACAGAATGGGGTTCAGTTCAGGAGAGGAAAGTTGAGTCAATTCAGAAGAAAAAGAAATAGAAGAGACCAAGCATTCAAAAACAGAGAAGCTATTGTCCATCCGTAATATCTGTACAAGTGTTTGTTTAAAATTCATTTACATTTTCACTATCTAATGAGTTACTGTATCATTATTATTTATTGATTTGTTGTGGCTACTGTGCAAACATCATTCACAGTAAAATACTAAGCAGACAGACAGAATCACAATGAATTCCGAGTTACCAAACTAACAGTCATTTATTCATTTTCCACACGCGGTAAAGCAACAGTTCCAGTCCATTGAAGTTCAGTTGACAACGACCGAGAATACAAACAACAACGGTTACAAACTTTCCAATGTTCGAATACACAGAAGGACGAACGATAACCCAACGCCGAATACACAGGGGTAAAAAACAACCATACAGTGTCTTTTACATTCGAACTTTCATTTCAATTATCAAAGAACAAAATTTACAGTGCCACTGGTAGAGCCGAATAAATATTACGGAGGACAGAGACCATTAAGACATAAATAGAGTCGAACACGACTGAAAAGTCGGAACCCTCACACATCGAAAAACCCCAAGTTAGGGTTTGAACCAAACAAACAACCAGAGGCCAAAAAACCCTTATACATCTCACACAGAGGCGACAAAATCAAATTACGGTCGAATAAGCATGAATAGTGACTAAGAAGGCAGACCAGGAGACGGGTCACCCTCAGAAACCAAAAAATTACAGACAGAGAATGAAGTTTCAGGCCTACCCAGGAGGCGAACAACCAAAATAGCCAAGCGTAGGAGGAGACGTCGCCCAGGTCACCAACAAAGACCTGCAAGAAACCAAAAGTGAGGCATTAGCGTGTATGGTGAAAGAAAAACTCAGAAGTGACAAAACCCTGTAAGGAGCCAACATTTCGAAAAGGATTTTACCTGTAGAGCGCAGCCAGACGCCATAGCGTGACAAGCTGAACGAGCCTGAGCAACTGTCGAGAAAAGGGGCGAATTGGGTTAGACCCAGAACTAGATGAAGAGTAAAATTGAAGCATGGAAGGGTTTCCTTACCTGTGTTAAACCGAGGACGCGTGCCTAAGAAGCCCTGTGCTTCCAACCAAGACCAGTGTCGTATTGTGAGAAGGCGGATAACCACAAACAAATACCAACAAACGGAATTCAGAACAGAGACCTCAGAGAACCAGAAAGGCATACAGTAAAAACACAGTGAAAGCCATTAACAGCGAACAGAGGGATTGAGTTAAAACCACAGCATAAATACAGCCAACAGGCACCATAACCACAGCTAGAAGCAAGTAAATTAACCAGAAACCCACGCATACAAGAAACAGTGAAGTAGCAGAGTAACTCACCGAAATCGAGCCACGGAACCAGGCCGAATAGCCTCCACAGTCAAACAATATTGTCATAAAACGAACGAACGGGTTAACCAGAGGCGGATTTGGGTTTTCAGACAACATCCAGAGCCAGTGAAACCACGGCATATCACATACAAAGTTTCGTTGCAGAACCAATAAACCACAGCATAACGCATCCACAGTTTCATTGCAGAACTAACAAACCCTCGACGGCAGCAGAACAAAAGCCCAAGGAACAATCGAGAGAATATAATAAAGGTAGGGTTAAGGTGTGTTTCGAGGCAGAGTACTGCCATTAACTCTTGGATTAACTACAACAGCTACCCCCGTCACAAAGAACCACGGGCAAAGATATTTCGTCCGCCACGTAAACTATCCGAGTGTATAATAAAGCGTAAAGCGTTGCCAAGTGTGTTGGGTCCCATCAAAGATGCTTAAATATTCAACAGTAGCCAGCACAAGCATGTATTAATAAGTTATTTTTAGTTTCATAAACGTTAAAATAATTTTTTTCCTTTTCTTTTTTAATGGTATTTATAGTTGTTAGTTATTAATTTGTATATATGTTATTGTATATGTCAAAACCCAAATCTTATTTCTCGTGTGGTTGTGTTATTCAAACAAATAAAGTATATTCAATTTATCGTAAAATAATAAATTTATTAATAATGATGATGATGGTTAACGTCCGTTGAGACCAAACATTGGTCTATTGGACTTATATAAACAAATTACTGATTTTGATTTAAGATTTTATTCCTATGCTTAAAAAGCTTGGAGAGAAGCCTCCCGAGCTCGCTATTATTTAATTATTTAATTAATAATTAAAATTTAATTATGTTTTTTAATTGAAAATATTTTTTTTTCTATTATGTGATATTTAATTCTAATGTTTCAACTGAATAAAAAATTTATAATTTTATTTTTTTTTTTAAAATAATTAAATATATTAATTAATTTCTTTAATTATAAGTTTTTATAATTATTTAATTTTTTCAAAACAATATAATCAACTATAAAAAATTCTAATATATTTTAAAATTAATTATAGTTATTGAAATGTTTATTGATTTTTTTTTTTTTATATTTCATGGTATGTTGAGAGATTAATAAGACATTATTATTTTCTTTGGACAAGATTGGATTCTTTATTGCTACAATGTGGAATTACAACTAAAAAAATACCTGAGTTTATTAATCGGTAAAATCTAAATTGATCTGATTCCAAATCTTAACACTAACAATTCAATATTTTTAATTTAATTTAACTATATTTAAACTAAATTGTAGAAATTAACTACCTTATAACATTTGTTTTTATCATTATACATCTATAAAAAGTGAAAACACAAAAATAGAAAGAAACTAAAAGATAAATGACAAAAGCCAATAGTGTGAAGTAAAATTGATAATTTATTTATAAAATTACTTAAAATTTAATAAAAAATCACTTGAAATTATTAATATTATAATAAAAGATTATCTTAACCAATTCAATTAACTTATAAAAATGAAAGACATAAATCATAATATAAATTTTTAAACACAAAATTATGTGGTAGAATCCATCTAAAAGAATTTTATTTATTTTAGATGTCTAAACTAACATATATCTATTTTTACTTTCTATTTATTTATTTTATATGGTCTAAACTAATATAAATTTATTTTAACATACTTATGACTCTTAACACTAACAAAACAAAAGTTATGATTATCAAATCCAAGAAAAACACTTGTGCTAATTTTATGTATGATAATAGTAACTTGGAGGAAGTGTCTTCTTACAAGTACCTAAGAATTGATACTCATCACAAGCTCAACTCAAACTATAGCATTGAGAAAAGGATTACTGGGGCATAGAAAGCTTATTTTGGTCTTGAAAATAATTGTAAAATGACAAACCTCATAATGTGGGATAGAAAGAAGTTCATCTTTGAAAGTTTAGTCACCCTTGTTATCTTATATGGATGTGAGGTTTGGGGTTGCAGCATCACTAAAGAATCCTGGAGAAAGGTTGAACAAATCCAAGAGCGTTTTATAACGTATAACCTCAAAATTAAAAGCAATACACCCTATCCTATTCTCCTTATAGAAGTGGGTCTTTCCCCTATCGAGAGCCTAGTTATGACTAGGCTTCTATTGTACAATCACAAACTCAATAACATAGGAGACCATAGACTTCCTAAGCTAGCTTTATATTCCATCCAAAACCACCTATGGCTCAAACGAGGTTGGTATAAAGACACTAGGGCCTGGTTAAACCATTGGGAGATCAACAAGAATGTTGCATTGCAAAACATTAATAACATTAAAAATATTGTTACTTCTAAGTTCAAAGAAAAAATGTGGTGTGAGAAAGATTTAACAACTAAAAGAAAATTAAGATATTATAAGGAGGTCGTCAACCCCATCCTAGAAGATCAAAAGTATCTCTCAGTTTTAACTAGCTCAAAGAAGAAAATTAATATAGCCAAGATTAAAACGAACTCTCATGAGCTCCATAATGAAACAGGTCATTGGGCAGTTCCTAAAATACCATGGATGGAAAGGATCTACCATCTCTGTGAGAATATGAACATCGAGGATGAAAATCACTTCCTCTTAGAGTGCCCCGCGTACAACCACATTAGATCTCAGTTTCATAATGTTTGTTGCAATACTAACATTCCTAGCCTTTTACGATGTCAAAAGTATAGTGAGCTCGGGAGGCTCCTCTCCAAGCTTTTTGAGTATAAGAATAAAATCTTAAATCAAACTAAATAATTCGTTTCTTTAGGTCTGATAGACCAAAGTTTGGTCTCAGTGGATATTAACCATCATCATCATCAACCACATCAAATTTCTAATCTAATATATATATAGTATTTTATTATATATATATATATATAACTTCATTCTACTAGTACTACCCGCATCAAATTCTAAAGATTTGATATTTTATATATTTATTAAAAAATTTATATAAATTTGAGATTTCAATATTTAAAAATATTTTTATTTTTACTTATATATTTATCAAGTAAATTTATTAAGTTTTTATATTTTTATTAATTATAGGTTATGTTTTTCTTTTTCTTTTTCTTTTTCTTTTTAAGATTGTTGGTACTAAGTGAGCTCATAGATATATTCATTTAAATGTTCACAAAGTTTGAAGCCAATACAACAATATTCGTAGGCACCAAACCATTATAACAATATTTTTCAAAACATTATAGCTCATCATGTCACTAGTGGAAATTTGAACTTGGGTGGGAAGATAACAATCATTTCACCTAACCCCACGATAACCCCAATTAACTATATTTTATGAAATATATGGTTACAAATATGAATAATTCTTATCTAAATTTATTTTAACGTCATATGCATATTATATTTTTTTCTTGGAAAAATTAGTTTGTCATATTATCAATATAAATATATATATAATACAACAAATTGAAATGAATTGGTTTATTATTTTTATTACATTTTACTTTTTATTATTTATTTTTCATTTAGTGTTTCATTTTACTAGCATTATATCTCTTCCATATTAAATATATTTAAATGTTTACACTCATTTACAAATACTATAATATCTCTCTCATTCTAAGTTCTAAAACTCGATATAATAAATACTATGAATTTATTGATCATTTAATATATTTCTTCATAATGGTTCTACCCAATTTTGATTTAATTTACCATAGTTGTTATACCATTTATGTGGCCCATTCACAAAATGGTCATATTTAGTTATCTTTGTCTTCATTAATAATTCATTATCTGGCTCATACTTTTTTGTTTTTATAAAATATGTTAAAAAATGTTATTTTTCATAAATATAAGAGCTAATAAATTTTCTTATGTAAATATAATATTTTTTAAATATTAAATAAAGTTAAATTTTTAATTTCAAAAAGAAAGGACACTTTATTCCAATAATAACAATTTATTAAAAATATGTTTTTTTGTGTGTGTTAATTAAGATTTTTTATTACTTCAAAACTATTGTTATACAAACTTTATAGATTTTCCTACCCACCATTGTGGTTTATCATTATGGAAACCATACCAACGATGATGATGGTCGTTGACTTGTATCCAAACCATCTAAATCCTCTAGCTAGCTTACTTTTAAGCAATTATATGAAAATAATATCAAAATTGCTACATGTCATCTACGGTTACAATTGGCCATATACTTAACTATAAGAGAAAATAAAATTTTGAAGCCAAAACACAAGCCAAGAAGATTGGACGATCATCATTAATCAGAAGACGTCACTAGGGTTGGATCCTAAGAATTTGAGCTTGTTGGAGGTTTGAGCCTGCACTGAAGGTGACCTTCTATATGTGGCAAGCGGTCGTCAAGGTTGATCAAGCAGGGGCATTGGTGGCATTGGGCTTTTTAGGTTTCACTGAGGCATGCAATGATCGCATTATGGTCCTTGTATTTTTCTTTGAGTACCCAACCTAACAGCATCTTCACTTGCCAATGGAGGGTGATGGAATTAAGATATTGGTTGCAACGTCACTTGGTGTGGCGAGGATTTGAGACCCAACTAACAACTTCAACTTAAATCTTAGAGTCAGAATAGGCGTGGCAGTGATTGGTGGTTAAAACTTCCATTTGTTGGGTTTCCAATCAAATTTTAGATGTAGTAGAATGAAAGATAACAACAACGGATCAGGCTTAAGTCTGAACACGAGGTCTACTTGAAGGGCCATGACCTCTAGAACCCTAGCGAGAGCGCGTACACTAGTGAGGCATACTTCTTGGAAGTAGATAGAGAACAAGGTTGGAAAACCCCTAGAGGAGGCATAGACCAATAAACCAAGCCAAACTAAACCAAGATAGATCCATGAGGAGATTTAACCCCTATGCCTAGGTTGACCAAGGGATGGGGTGAGGCAGAAGTGACAGAGGGGGTGGATCTAAAGGGTAGGTCGAAGTGGGGAAAACAAACCAAATTAATCAAAGAATCCAAAAGGTTTCAATGCCACTAAGAAACCTTGCAAACCATGAACATAATTCCACCATGCAGACAAAATCAAGTTGGAAAATTTGCAAAGATTGGACATAGAATGAGTTACCCCTATGTTGATATACCACCGAGCTCTGAAGTGTTGTTGTCAAAATTCCCCTCTCCTTTGGACACTGCTAATTCCCAAG
The DNA here is from genome assembly GCA_000404065.3 of Pinus taeda. Lineage (NCBI taxonomy): Eukaryota > Viridiplantae > Streptophyta > Pinopsida > Pinales > Pinaceae > Pinus > Pinus taeda. Next base: position 8,556 of record APFE030596815.1, read on the forward strand.
CTGGAAATCACTGTGACCTCTCCCTTGCTCCAAACTTGAAACATTGTCCAAAGATGTGTGCAATGAGGTTCCAAGCCAAGGGGTCTAGCCTTCCATAAACTAGTGAGCCAAAAAATTCAGTGCCATGGTGAAAATATCCCACTTGCAACTAGGAGTCACATCATATGCAGCATAAAACGTGGAGCAACGACAAGGCAATAGCACCTAATGGAAGTGGAAAATGGCATCACAATGCGACAAAATGTTAAATCTATTACCATGCAACAGAGTGTTAAGTTTGTTGGCATATGCGAGAACATGAGGTGATTTGATTATGCCATTCCCTAATGCAAAAAGAAAAATACAACAAAATGGCAAGCTTCGCTTTATCTATTATCTCAATTTTCAACATTTTAATGGAAAACAAAAATATATAAAAATTTATATAAAAATAATTATCTATAAAATTAAGTTAAATTAAATTTTATATTAAAAAAAAAAATTTAAATTAAACTTTAATCGAATAACAATGACTTTTTACAAATAAACTTTTCCAAATGAATCAAAGAATAAAGATGTAATTAAAACGAATAACAATGACTTTTTACAAATAAACTTTTCCAAATGAATCAAAGAATAAAGATGTAATTAAAAATGAACGAAGGAAGTTTCAAAGACATGCTTACATGGATGAAGGGAAGAGGATTGGGTTGTTCACGGTTTATATATGTATGCGGCTTTTTAATTACCATTATCACTATTTGAGGTTGGTTTGCATGATCAAATTTGTTGGATAGTGAATCATAACATTATATGGTTATGGGAAGAGTTTGGAACTTAAAAAATGGTATATTTTTATTTTAATATCAGATTATTTGATTCATTAAAATGATAGTTATTTATAATAGTATTAGGTGTGGAATATAATAATGTTATGAGTGTCTTCACAAATTTGTTATAAAATGTATATTATTAAATAAAAGAGTTATTTTTAGTGTAATTTTTTTGACATTTTAGTATCGGAATCTCGTGGAAAAGTTTGAGGTGAAATTTTGATTTGTGTTATTTAAATTGGTTTTTGTATTGTATATTTGGATTTAGCACCGTGAAAAATCCCTAGGACACTTCGATTGTGTAAGGGTTACCCATCAAGATTGTGATTTCAATAAATTCCTGCTAGATTTTAGAGAAATTAGACTGAAAAAAACCCACCGAAAAAGCTTCCAAAAAGTCTCACTAAAAACAACTCGTTAAATAAATATCAATGTCTTTTTTCATTTTATTATCTTTTTCATTGTCGCACGATGTGTTGACCTTAAACTATTTCTTGTTTAACTACAATTTAAATGACAGTATGTAATGTTGACATTAAAGAAAAAAAAAAAAAATCAATTCTATTTTTTTAATTAATGTCAATCAAAAAAGACAAGATTATATATAAGAAATTGATAAAATAAAAAAATAAAAATAAAAAATTTCAAGAAGGAAGGAATTAATTTTTTTGGGAAAACATAATCCCAAAGGTTTCTCGAAGGAACTACAGCAAAAGAAAAAACAAATAGAAAACAATATCATAGAGGTCTAGAGGTTAGGCTAGGCAAAACTTTTATATGAGCGGACAAATGAGAAAAGTAAGTGTCCCATAGTTTTCTCGTGAACAAATCTATTTTCCGTTGCAGATACTGAACAAGATATAAAGAATTGGCAAATGGCAAAGCGCAAGACATTGATAGTTTACCGGTAGAATTTTTAAAATGGGGAGTGAAGCTCTTAGCTCCACACATCAGGGAGATCTTTAACATAGTCAATCAAGATAGCTTTCTCGTTGAATGGACAACTATTGTTGTTATGCCCCTTCACAAATCTAGAAACATCAATAACCCTTCTAATTATCGTACTATTATGATCAACTCTCTTCTTGGAAAACTTTTTGGGAACATACTAGAGTGCAAAATCAGCGAATGGGAAGAAAAAGAGGAAAAATAGCAAAGAGGCAGGTTGGCTTCAGGCCTAAACATTCTACCATTGATCATTGCATCACTCTAAGACACTTCATTGAAAAATTTTGGGACAACCAAGGTGGGGAAGCATTTTGTTTCTTTATTGACTTCAAAAAAGCCTTTGATATTGTCCCTAGAGATAACCTATGGCACAAAATGGAAGAACTAAGGATCCCAAAGGAATATAGGACAAGTGTTCATAAGCTTTATGAGAGGGTTAGAGCAAAAATCAGAACAAAGGAAGGCATGTCAGAATGCTTTGGCAGTGACATAGGAGTCAAACAAGGATGTTCTCTTTCCCCCACATTATTTGGTTTTTATATTGATAATATTGAAGAGTAGATAAGAAATATCGAAGGAGAAGGCATCTAGTTGGCAAGATATGTGGTGAAACTATTTTTATATGCAAATGACCTTATTCTTATCATTAAATCTGCTCTAGGTTTGAGAGAACACTTGAAATCTCTAGAATTATTTTGTCAAGATGTGGGAGTGCAAGTAAATACCAATAAAACTAAAGTCATGATTTTTTCTTTGAAAAGAAAGAAACAATATACTACTTTTATCTTTGAGGGAAACCCCCCGGAGGTTGTAGATGAATACAAGTATTTAGGAATTTATTTCCACTATAGGCTTAGCTGGGAGACATGTAGATCAAGGAGAATCAAAGGAGGGTGGAAAGCTTTGTACCTTCTTCAACACAAGTGTAGACAAGCAGAACTATGGGATTGGAAGACTAATAAAACCCTCTTTGGCCTATTAGTGATACCAATTATCCTCTATGGCTGCGAAATATGGGGTGCAACATGTCAAGCCACAAATGGTGACAAAT